>VZTB01004936.1:221681-280534 GCA_013397245.1 Thryothorus ludovicianus | reverse complement strand
GCTCGGCCCCGGAGAGCGCGGCACCGCCGGCATCCCGCCTCCCGGAGGAGCGCCAGGGGGACACCTGCGGGACACCTCCTCCGGCAGCCCGCGGCCGCCGAAGGGAAGCCCCGCGGATGGCACGGGCTGGTCACCCGGGAGCTGGCGCTGGGATAGGCGGGCCTGGGCCCTGCTGGACCTGACTGGGTCAGGCCCTCAGCTCCTGAGCCTCCCTCGGAGGGCCTTGTGTCAATGACAGCCTCATTCATGATCTTAATTTTATTAAGCCAATTAAACACGCGGGCTCTTTAAACGGCCTCGAGTCACAAATTGTGTGCTCTCCTCATTATTTCGGATCTCCCACTGAGGGATCCCATTATGACCATACTGATGTGGTCATCTCCACTTAATTGTATTAAAATTATTGAACTAAGTGCCAAGCGTACTAAAGGTGGACACCTTTTTTCTTTTCGTAGGGACTGCTTACCTTTTCTACTGCCTAGGTACATTCGATCTGATCAGTAATGACAAACAAATGGTTCCCAAGCTATCAGGGGCCTTATTTATCACACCATTTGCACAGTGCTGATGAGAAAGCAGTTCATCGTCTTTAACTAACACCACAGCCTTGTTGATACAGTCAGGATTAACAGTACTTCAGTAATCGTATTATGAGAAGATATTTCTCAAGACTAACTTGAATCTAACATCATAACAGAATTAACATGATTATATGCGGAGCGTCACTTAAAAAAAAATTAAATCGAGCACTAATTTTACATAAACCAGCGTAGCAAATCTTTTCAATTTCAAAGCCTGAAATGCCATTGACTTAAGAACTGGGTTGCCATTTAAAAATGCACCTGTGTCTTTAACAAAATTTTTGCAAGTCATTAGTCAGCAGTGTCACTAATGCGTTTGAATCATGTGAAGAGAAGAGCTAATCATTGAGCTATTCCACTAGCAGCTTATAGAGTATTAACAATTTATTCAAGCCTGTTTGAACAATTTTTAGTGTGAGAAATGTTTGTGTTGGCTGCATCAATGTGATAGATTACAATAATTGCTTAAAGCAAATGAGGTATTTATAATACATTAGGTCAAATTTCTCTGTTTTAAATGTGTCAAAACACAGATTCATAAAGCTACTGTAATTCATGGCCTCATTCTTCTCTTTTGTAAGTTAGTTTATTAGTTTAAATTGGAAGTGGCTCCAAAGGCAATAATGAAGCTATCTGCTACAAAACAGGTGTGAATGTGCAGAGCATCAGTCACAGCAACGATCTGCTCTGATTCCTACTGGAATTTTGTTTCATTACAAAAACCCAACCAAACACGCGTTTGGGCCTCAATGCCTCTCATAGAAAGCGACGCTAATGAGATTTTTTTTGAGTGAGCTTCTCTGGTGACCCTGAGCAGCAGCAATTTCCAGAGCTTTCACTGACCAGCCAGTGTAGGGGCTACTGGTAGCCTAGTACCATCTTGTGGACATGTGTGTCTCCGAGGGATTGCAGAGGCAAGAAGGAAACTGGAGGTGCCACAGGAGAAGTAGATTGGGCAAAGGAAACCATTTGGTATGGAACAGAAATTAAATGTAATTTCATCCGCTATGTTCCAATAGTTAAGACTGTTAATTTACCTTTTAATTTACCTTTGTGGTTTATTGCTTCTAGCTGGTCACACACCATTGCACATTAAACAAGTCACAGATCAGTCACCCACTAACAGAGCAAGGGGGTACATCAAAACAGTGAAATATTCTTTCTAAAGAGCTCCATCAGCCAGCTTTCTGTTGTTTGTCATCCATACCATTCCTTTGATCTATTTTACAAATTATCTTTATAGCTCAATTTTTTTCTTAACACAGAACCCAGACCTTTTCTCCATATTTACATTTTTCAATGACTGGTCCCTTAGATCCATACATTTCTTGTGCTAACTACAGCTTACACATCAGAGAAGTCTCTGCAGTGTCAGGATGAGTAACTGACCCCCTGCACCCTGGATTTTCTGCAGGATTATATTCATACACCAAGTTCTTTACCCCCTCAGGTGTGCAGATATGCACCCTCCCAATGACACAGTGGGAACTGAATCATTCAGAAGCGTGTGAAAAGGGGTGCACCAGACTGATTTTAATGGAAGTTCCTCTGGTGTTTCCAGCTTTTCCCCACTGTATGTGCACTTTTCATTGTTTTGCAGACCACTACACAGGTTCAGACCAGAAGCCCATCTTGAACAATGTGCTCCAGGCTTTCACACCTGGGTGCAGTGATGGGTGTGCAATGCCCAGGAGCATTTCAGGGTCCACATCGCAGCCAAGAGGCCACAAAGAGCCAAGGATTGCTGTGCAAGATGAGGTGACCCAAAGCCATCCACACTGACTTAGGGAAAGGCACCAGATTTCACCTAATTTAACACTGGGAGCCTGGGGGTGATGGTGCCAAGAGCAGAGTCCCTGCTTTGTTACTCACACTCACAGTCAGGAATGTTGAGAAGCTGAGCACCTCTCCTGCCCTGTGACCAATATTGGGGAGCAGCCCCCAGTGAAGAGAACTCTCAGGAATGGGAGAGTGGCAGGTGCTTCATTAATTTATCAATAGAATCTTGGCTAAATGTAAAAAAAATATAATGACAGACTGTGAGGGAAGAGAAACAAGAGGAAAACTGAAAAACTCTTCAAGCCACAGGGACCAAGTTCCTGAGATATTTGTGCTACTGCCCCCTCATCTCCCTTTTCCCCAAAGCAATTTGCTGACTTTCTACAATATATTTCTTTCTTCTTTCAAATGGACATTTAGAAATCTGTTCTCCTCTATTTGTATAATAACTTTTGAAAATATGCCCTCTCCATTAGGCTGAGTTTTTCAGTCTTGTCTTTCAGCTAGACAACCCCTCAATCTTGTCACGGGTTTTAGATATGCTAACGTAATGTTTTGCAAAAAGATATTTAAATTAAACCTTTTAACTGAAGTTAGCTGAACCAATGCACTAGTGGCCACATTCCTTAAACTGCCAACTGCCAAGTGCCCATAATGCTATTTACACTTTAAAATAAAATTTTCTTGCCAAAACTACTGTGAGTTTTCAGCTATATGTAGTACTGTATATTACATTTAAAACTAACATCTATTTTCTGCTGCGTCTATGGATGCACCAAATAAACCACAAGCCCAGCAGAGCATAAATACAGGTTCATTTCTGATTGAGATTTCAGGTTCTTACACAACTCCTGCTTTTCACCTGCTGTGTTCAAAATAACCAACAGTTTTCACAACCTTCCTTCCTACTTTTGGGATTCACAAACCCACTTTTGCTTGAATATTGTTTAATAATCTGCTTTAAAATGTTTTATTTACTGTATTTATCTGTTGAGATGCTTTAGTCTTTTGCTTTTGGTGAATTTCTTCAAAATCTGCCCATTTTAAACTGCACAGAACAATTTCTTCTACTTTCCCTATTTTCATAGTTTCCCTAGACTGACTCCCAATTTTCCCATACTAATTTCCTTAAATCCTTCCACTCTTGTCCCGGTGGCTTTAGGAATTTTCCCTAACTCATGCATTTAACTACAGTCACTGTAGCATCAATGGTCATTAAGATTTTACCCTCCAGCCCCGTGGCCATCCTCATCTGTCTCTTTGCAAGGGCACTTTAATGACAGGTGATATTACTTTTCATTTGCACAAATCCATTTTTGCCTGTGTGAAAGTAAGTTAGGGTTCCTAATTCTTTAATTTGTTGGTTTTTGGGGTTTTTTTCCAATTCATATTTTTATTTGTATCTGACTAAATGGTGTCTCTTTGATCTCCTTTTTCTATGCTTTTATTTTTGGAACTTTTATTGTTTAAAAATGCTTTGTTCAATGTCTTCTATAATCTCCTTTGTTTCTTAGCTTAATTTTATTCTCTTTTAACTTCAACTTCTTTACAGAGAACTCCAATCCCCTAAGTCAGCTGTTTGCTGATTTGCTTTTCATATTTCTTACTTAAATCCATGCTCTGTACTTCTTTACCTATTGGATACACCTTCCATTTTCATATTTTAGGGACCTTTCACAGCCATCAGCACTTTTCTTTTACTTGTTTCATGTACAAAAGGTCAGTTTAACCACGTTAGCATGCTCTAGGTCTTCTAATGATATCCTTATTTTTAGTGAGCTCATGGCCTAGTAACGAAAGGAGGGCACAATCAGATTTAAATCAAACTACAACCCCATCAGTTTTTCATCCAAGAATTGTCTTTTCTGCAAGCCAGAATCTGTCACTTTCACAGCCATAATTATTCTTTGTCCTGAACCCCACTTCTCCTTTATTCAAGCACATGCAGCAGTGTGATATAGCACGGCCACACTGCTGGCCAAACAAAATCTCAGGGTCCAGGGTCCAAACAAAATCTCTTCTTGTCCAGGTATGAGACTGCAGCATTTAGTGACCAAAGCTTCCACTGGAATGTAAATAAACAGTCAATAACCACATCCACACACAAACAGGTAACAGTCCATACTCACGGATGATTGTCTTCAGAGCAATTCTTTCAAGGGAGTATGGGGAAGGTAAGAGATATTTTGAAGTCTATTGGTAAAGTTTTTATTCGGCTAGAGAGGAGTTAACACAGAACTGCCCTTCTTGCCCATCCCAAGGATGAACACCCTGCCATAGCAGTATCCTGAGACAATGGATCTCTGAGTGTGACCAAACCTACCACCTCTATAGGGACCTTTGCCATTCATTTTAAGGAGTGTAAGAATGAAGGTACCAAGGAGGGAAAAAAGTGAGGATTAGGTGTCTGGCAAGATCTTTTGCATGCCAGAGGAGCACTGCTAAGGACTGCTCTTTGCTGCTGTACAGTGACTAATCACTGTGAAAGCTAACAAAAATGCAGACTTGAGGCCACAGTTTGTAACAAGTACAGTGGGATTTTTTCAAGAGGTCTCACTTCAAACTGTTCATCCTATTACTACTAACAAAGGCATCATGAATTGGAGCAAAACTGAAGTTGACAGTGTCTCGTGTAGCTCTTCAGTGACCATATACCAGTGCTGTAAAACAGCAGATTAGTACCACAGGCTGTTTGCTCTGTGGCTCCCAAAGGGCTTAGACACAAACAAGGAAAAACTAGGAGCAGCACCAAGATTGGATTAGATTTTTTTCCTGTTAAAAACATCCTGCTAGCTAGATGCCTGCTCTGTTTTTCTCCCACACCTTATTTGTTCAGACTCCAGTGCTGCAAAGTGGTGTTTTGTGTGTGGATGGCAGAAGAGGAGACAAGGTCTGGTTCTGCGAGGTGCCAAATTCCCTCAGCTCTCAGAAGCCCTCTGGAAAGCTCTAAGCATCTTGAAGGCTCACAGACAAATTATTTTAGCTTTAATTACAACATCAATGAGAAAATAATACCCTATTGGGAATTTAGGAGGATGTCTGTGTGGAATGTTTCTCATTATTTTGGTATGGATTCTGTATGACAGCAGAACACTTTAAAACCCATCTTGCTTTCAAGCCCGTGCTGGATCTATTGCCTTCGTGCTAAAGCAGCGGGCACAGTCTGTCATCCAATTTGTGAATCCTTAGAGCTGCTTGACAAGGATGTCTTTCTTTATGAAGGAATGTGAACCCAATACTTGTTTTCCTTTTTAAAGTGAAAATTCATTAAAAGCAAATTTTTCAAGGATGGATTCTGAATTTTTTTTTCTTGCTTTCTCTTTCAATTCCCTAGCTTGTATTTAATAATCTTTTTAAGGTATCCCGTTAAATATTGCCATCTCATCACTTTCAGTTCTTGAATGATGAGAGAATGAATGGAGATTTGAGCATTACCAAAAGATCTGAGCTTAGTTAGAGGGAAATTATTTGTTTTCCAGAGTGGATAAAAATCAAATTAGCTTTTAAAATCCCCCCAAAAAGAGGAAGGGAGAAGGGGAAGAAAAGGGAAACACTGGAAGATCTATTTTCAGGATAGAAAAAGAATCCAATTATCATATTGCAAATGTGGGCCTGGATTCAAATATGTCCTCACTTTCCATGGTGATTTGCTTAGTCAATGCTAATATTCTTCTGGGAGTCTCTATGTATAGCTCCACTAGAGACACTGGGATCTGGAATTGTGCAATCAAGCCTTACCCCCATATGTTTGAGAAGAGTCATCAGTGTAACTGAGTTGGGAGAAACTTGTTTCATTGAAGCTGAGAAACCTTTCCTCACAAATGTCAGGACAGAGCTCAGGCCATGTGTAGAATCCATGCGTGTGTGAGTTACAGACATAACTCTGGCACTCCCAGAGCCACAGCTCTGTTTCAGAAAGTTTCAGAAAACACATCTTTTCAGATTCCCTGCCTGTTGTACCATGTTAAAACAACAGCAGTTGATGGATCAGTCCCTGTGGCGTTTTGTCATATCACATAAAGCATCTAGTGATAGATGCACTTCAGAATAACATGTCCTAGAGATGAATTTCTAGAAGCATAAAACAGCTCTCCTCTTGCCCTTTCCAGTACACCCTTCAAAATATTGCCCCATCCCCAATTCTTTCACCACAGGCGAAGGTTTCTCTCAGACCCACAGGTGTTATGTTCTAACCAGATGGATCAAGATACAAAGGTACAAGCTTATACTCACCTGTAGTCTGAACAAGGCTTTGCTGCCTTCTTGGGCTCCAGCCCTGCCTTCTCCTCTGGCTCTGGTATATCTGCCCAGCTCCTCTCAGACTTGCACGGTTTGAACTTCCACAGCACTTCAAAGCACTGTAATTTTTCCTTGTGAGGTTCCTGCTCATATCACAGAATATCCTGAGCTGGAAGGGACCCACAAGGATCATTGAGTCCAACTCTGAAGTGAATGACCCACACAGGGCTCGACTCCATGACCTTGGCATTATCAGCACCCTGCTCTGACCAACCAAGCTGATCTATTGTCTCAGAAAGATCTCATCTACCTTTAATTTCCACTTTAGAAAGCTTAAGCATGTCCAAACCAATCTCAGGACTCCTATATTTTAAAGTAACATCTCTGTTGCAATACAAGCTGTGACAGTAGCAGGATTTCTGGATACTTGTTGCCCACTGGGCATGAAAGGCTGGTCTTGGTACTTGCACAGGAGCCCACAATGCCCAAGAGAGCAACTCTAGGCCACCACAAAGCACTGGAGGAGAGCTCTGAAGGGCTGCAGCCAATGCCACAGCCTTGCACAACTGGAAGTTCCTTTACCCTGGAAAATGATAAATCCTGTGGCCAGATCAGGTTAAGGAAACTGATTTAGAGGGCTAGGTCTCAAATCATGGGCACACTCACCTGCTAAAGGCACAGGCCTCAAGGACTAACAGGGGCTCCCAAACACCACAAGTTGGTGTAGTTTACCTGAAACTTGATTTGGGTTCTCTTACCGTCACAAAGCAAGCACTGGAGAAATTCAGATGTTCCCACCCAAATGTTTAGGATCTGTTTTGATTTCGTACTGACCAACCATGTGGGCCCCAAAAACGTGGCACAGTGTTTTGTATCTCATAATTCAGTGTAGAGTAACACCTGCTTTCAGTCCAAAAGTGAAACTTCAATTCAGCAAATTACCCAGCCACCACAAAGGCACAGAGGGAAGTAAAGACCACCTCCCTTTGTACAGGTTCACAATCTTATCTTTGCCTTGCCAAAACAAAATCAATAGAACAAAACACCAAGGTTTGGGCCTTTTGTTAATCATTTGACACCCAAAGTCTGTAAATTCATTTCCCCATTTCATTCCTTTATTTATCCTGCTGCTCTGAAAGTCTTGAAAGGACAATGAAAATTGGCCTGACTCCGTCTCTCCCAGTCAAATAAAGCTGGCATGGACATGGAGTTACACTTAGCCACCCACCCACACAATTTTAGCTTCCCAGCCATCAAAGCACAATCAAAACTGCATTTTCCTGACTGTCAGTTTCTCTATGCATTTTTTAGAGCACAGATGTAATAGGTTTTACAGGGAGTCCCTTTGATTCGTGCCAGCCTTGCACATTCTCATTCTGCCCCTAATCTCTCCTTTGTGGCACGCGGGCTCGGAGCGGTGGGCATGGATCCCAGCGGACACTGATTACCATCCAAATTCCCTTTTGGAAATGATCCCATCTGGCAACTGCAGAACCCGAGGCTTCGACCCTCAGCCATTGTTCTTCTGCAAAACGAGCAGATTCAACTTTATTGCAGATTAAACATTTGCTGTAATTTATGTTTAAAGCTAATTCCAAGCTCTGTGTCAAAACACAGGAGCTTTCTCTACTGACCCTCCTGTAGGGTTTTTTGTTTTAGAGATGAATAAAAATTAAGAAGTCCAAGTAATTATTTTTTCTTTCAGGATACGTACAAAGAATTGTTCCCCAAGCTTAAATTTTGCATGTCAAGTTTCATCTGGGAGCAGATTCATTTTTACAGCTCAGTTATCAGCTGTGCAAACAGGCTATTATTCATGTTCATCTAGGGTCTGACAGCATTATTGGCCTCTCAAAAATTTGCCAGGCCAGGAAAATGTATGCAGGAGAGAGGGAAGAAAAATGAGGCAGGGCTGAACAGCCCCATGAAAGACAATCAACAACCTTGTAGCTCTTACCCTCAAGCTGAGGGCAGTGCAGGAATCTCCTGTTGCACACTCCCCACAGCAAGGTGTGTGCAGGATGCTCTGCCCTGGGAGCCCCTGTGCCCACGAGTGCCACACGTGCAGGATGCAGATGGTTGATGCACTGCAGAGGTGACAGAGCTGGCTCATGGCACTGCCTGGCAGTGACAGAGTGTGAGTAAATCCCTGTGAGAAGCCCCATTCCCCACCAACTGAACAGATCTTCTTCCATTTCAGCCCATCCAGCTGATCTGATGCATGGGTGGTGATAGATCTCATTTCACAATTCAGCTCCCCCCAAAACAGCCAAAGTGCACAAACCCGACCTTGAGAGAAAGTGTCCATCACATTTCTTGCAGTGGTCCTCACCATATAAATGTTTTATGGATAAACATAGATCTTCTTAAAGAGAATAATCTGTAAAACTAGGTAGTCCAAATTTAAAAAAAGTCAGATGTTACTGGTCCTTATATGTCTGTGTAATGATCTTCTGGTCCTAACACATATCCTGGAATTGCAAATGAAATTTGAACCAATGGCATCAATCTTCTCTTGTACATATTCTTAAGAGTTTAGTAATGTAGGGTTACTTATCTTTCTGAAACACATTAAAAAATCTGGTAATATAAATTCAAAGTCAAATTCCCTGAAGAAACAGAAATTCAGTAAAGTACTTTCTGGTTTTACCTGTAATGAGGTGTGGTATTTTCCTGGATTTTATTACATCAGCATTTCAAAATAAGAAAATTGTTTCCAAATCAATCTTAAGAACCTGAAAGCATTGTGTAATGAGTCTGCAAATCAAAAGTAAACTTTGGACTTTTATGCAGCAACACTAGTGAGTATTTAATGATTTTTTTTTAAGACAGACTGTCCTCGTATCTTTACCATTTACATTTGAATTAGTTACAGTCCTGCTGCAGAAGTTTGTCTTCCTAGATATCTTAACTGAGTCTTTTGTCAGTCTCCTTATTAAAAATGCAGAAATGTAGTATCACCCCTTATCAAAAATTAAACCAGCATGGTTGGCACCCTTATAAAATTTTTAAATTGTCATTGTTTCATGTTAAGTTAAAGCCTCCTAATTTGCTTTAGACATCTCAAGGAATTAATTCATCTCCAAAGGAAGCTGGAAGGGCAGGACAGTGTTTCTATGATTAAATGAAAGAGTAAACAATTCACATAGTACAACATGGTGGTTTGGGTTGGTTTTTTTTAACCAAGTGCACAAGGATTCAGATGTAAAAATGCCAATATTTAAGAATTTTTCATGAAATAAGCCAGTGTCTGATTCCTGCACAGTAGAATGGGAACCCTCAATGGATAAAAGGTTATAATTACCCCTAAAAAAGGATGAAAAGAAAAATTTAAGTGGAATGGTAACTTTTCTTTAGCTATTGCTGTGGGCAATAATAGCTTATTGCCTAACGACCCTGAGGCTGTTCATGACTTTTGACAAATCCTAAATTCTCTGTCTCTTACCAAGTGGGAAATCAGACTGGCCATCATCTTCTGACACTTTTCTGTGTCCTCACCACTAATATTTACCTAGGCAGCAGCAAACTTGGCATAAATCCATCCTCACAATGGCTGCGAGCAACCTGAACACCTCTCATGATTCCCTGCCATCCTCCCCAGATCTCCATGCATGGCATTGCTGCCTCACACCTGGAGTCTCCTTCAAGTCCTATTGGTATTGTCCAGTATTTCTTTTTATGAAACCGGGAAATTCCTCCTCAGCACCTGAAGGCCAACCAGACTGCCCCTCTAGCCTTGGAGGGGGATAATTACACATTTTTCCTTCTGTAGCAGCAGCATGGGACACACATACAAACAAGCCTGCTGGCTCTGAGCAGTCTGGCATCTCCAGCTGCTGCTGTTGCAAGGAGGATGAGCCACCAGCATGTTCCTAAATAACAGTGGTACAACAGGAAAACTGAAGTCACCAACTCTGCCCAACAGTTTCCATGATGGAATTCTGTTCTCACTATATAAATAAAATTCATCATGTGAAATACCTGCATCGGGCTCACTCTTTATTTTCTTTCTGAGTTTCAGACAAAATAGTCCGCATATTTCAGAGAGCTAAAGCAGAGAGAATGAATTGTTCCCCCACATAAAAGAACAGAAAAACCCTAGAACCGTTTCACTGAAAAGGCTTTAGAGTCTTCAGATCTTGAAATAGGGACTTCAAATGAGTTAAAAACCATGGAACTTATTTACTGCACACAAAAACTATGCTATGCTTACATTATAAAGGCTGCTAATCAAGCACACAAAATGGTGTGGTTGCCTGTGAAACAGTAATTCATGTGCTTGGTGCCCAGGCACCACGATAGCACTGTAAATGACACTGTCACATATGCTGGTTTCCATAAGGCCCTTGCCTCATTCAGTGTGCAGAATGAACAATGTTCAACTAATGTGTAGCTTTCAATAGTTTATTTTGCCTTCATTATTCACTCTCACCAGGCATTATTTATTGCACGCTATTCAGATTTTGCTTTGAAAACAGAATTATTCATTTCTTCATAGGCTTTGCTGTGGTGCTTATCAGAACAGTGAATGCTTCAGACATCAATGCATTCATTTTTATAAACTTTCTGGGGTGTTAAGGTTACAGTTTTTTATGGAACATGAACTGAGTAAGAAGTATCAGCTAAACTTGGATACCTAACACAAGCTGTTTAAAACCTGAGCTTTCAGACTATTATGCAGTACCTCATACATTCAAGATTAAGATCACAGTGGCCTCAGCTGGAACTGTGACTGCTCAACAAGCTACAGAGTTTACAACCCCTGGGTCTTCGCTGTGCAGCACAAAACCAGAAAAACCCACAAGTAGTAAACAGCCTTGAACAGTTTCATTTGATGTAAGTAGGATGCTGAGAATCAAGAGATCTCTGGTGCATTTAGAGATAAAATCCATTTCTCTGCTATTCACTTCCCACAAGTAAAAGGAATCACAAACCCATCACTTTGCCTTCTTCAGATCCTTTCATTACCAGTTGTGTGCCTTTCTGGGCAGGAAAGGCTTTGGTACTCATTCCCTACAGACTCTTGATTTCTTTCTGGAACACATTTCATTATGCCAGCTCTTAAACGAAGCAAACGTCCCAAGCAAAAAAAAAATATTGTGTGGAAACTCACAATTTCAGATTAACAACATTCAGGTATGCAAAATAGTCGAATTAATGCTGCACAGGAAACATAGGAAAGCTCAACTTTTGTGACCTTAACTCTGTCATTTTAACACTCCTCTGTCATAGCTTTTCTAAAGGGATGTATGCACAGTCTGTGTTCTTTATTAGCAGGAACCATAGCCCAGCTGTTGCCTCCTCAGACTCTCATTCAGGCAGCTGCTTTTGCCACTGTTGGGCTCTAAGAGGAGGAGGATGAGTGCCCAGCCTGACTTTAAGGATGCCATGATTGCAATGAAACCCTGCTCAGAGAGCAGACCGTGCTCTCTGCGTGCAGCCAGGAGTTTCAGCAGTGATGCTCTGGAGCCTTGCAGGACCAATCCCTGTGGATGTTGGACTGTCAGCCTGCAGATGGCATTCCATGGGAAAAGTCTAACACACAGAAGTAACACTCCAGCCAGGGCTGAGAGCAGAAACAAAGTAGTTGATGGTTTGAGAGTCTTGAGGGGCATCTTACGATGAGTTCTAAGATTGATTTTTTGCATGTTGGTAAATCAAATTGTTCTTTAGCATAAGTGAGTTTTTCACCTTACAGTCCCCCTTAATATCCAGCCACAGGGAAGTCTGGGCTGCATAAATGGCAGATGTGTCTTGGTTATGCTGGCTGAGAGCTGATTTTAATGAGGGTGAGATGAGACTGAGGCAGTAAACATCGAGACAAATCCTCATTGTGGGAGATTTTCTGAGAAGCTGAAGAACTGTTGCAGTAAAGATCCAGCTGGGTGTACAGAGAGCTCAGATCTGCTCTTATTGAACTCTCTGAGTCAGAAACAAATATTTTGAGAAGTGCCCAATGTTTCTAGAGAGCTTGTATTACACACTCACCACCAGCTTCTCAAACAGTTTCATTGCAAAGTAGCACAAGGGGCAACGAAAAGAACAGTTAAGAAATGCCAGATAATTTCCTCTTTGCACATATATTGGAGGGCTCTTGTTGGGAAACACAACAGCAGCTTTGAGCTTGCCCCAAATAACCCATGTTGGGTGATATCAAATTTCAAAACAGAAGAGGGGGGATGAAGAAACCCAAGCACATCAATACCACTTCCCTAAATGGCAAATGAGCCATTGAAAGTAATCACACCAGCAAAGCTTAGACTTCAAAGCCTGGAGGATTCTCATCACTTCAGTAGCTACTCTTTCAGAAATACCTTTCATGTTATGTGAGAAAGAAAATGAATTCTGGATGCACCCTTCTGCAGTGCACAGATACAGGCAGTTGTGCATATGAGCACCAGATAAAGGGATCTGGAGCACCAGGAAATCACACTTACATTAATGGAAACGTTCCTGTGCACTGATGTGATATTCCTGTCTGGGAGCTGGCACGAAGCACAAACAGGGAACACACAGCAGGGCACCTGATTTTATAGGTTGGTGTTGTTTCTTAGGAGAGAGCAGAGGAGTGTTCAGAGAACAAGGCTGAGCCAAAAGCCTGCTCAGCCTGGACAGTGAAGGCAAACGGGACCAGGAGCGGGCACTGAGCCCATCACAGCCAGCAGGAACTTTGTCACATCTGCAGCCAAGGGCAGACAGAGCCTTGAAGAACAACACCCAGGTCTGGGCATCCCTACCTGCTGCTCATGCTCCTCCCAGGATGTGTGGTTCTGTGCTGACTGAGCTGACTGCAGTGATCCAGGGCAGGCAGTGCACAGTCACTCCTGTACTGAAAACCAACAGACCAACACATCTGTACCCATATTACTGCACAGCCTTCCCTGGGACAGTATTTGGTGACCTATTTGTCCAAATAAGAACTGGTTTAGATCCAATTTTATTTTTTTTCTTTTTTTCCATACAAGGATTAGTTTCTCTGGGTATAGTATTAGTTAAAAATCAATTACATGCTGTGAAAGACAGAGGCACTCAGTGATGCATCCTCATTCTCCTAATTGCATGGATTCAGTCATCTCTATATTTCTTTATTTTTCACATACTGTATTTCTTACTAGCAGGTCTGAAAAATCACTTTTCCCCCAATAATATTGGTGCTTTCTTGCTGTAAAATATAGATTATTTTTTTCCCCCACACATCCTCCACTCTCCATGGATATTCCTTTTGCTAGTCCTATTACCTGACTGAATATAGTCATCATTAACACGAGCAGAGAACTGTATGATACAGTCATGGAACACAGAACATTTAAAAATGAAACTACTGGCTCAAATTAATTTAGATCACTTGAAACAGCCAGTTACCCTGAGCAGGCAGCTGATTTAAGGCCGTGGCTCCTGCCCTGGGCCAAGCAAGAATCTGCACACAATATCCTCCTTCCATCAGTGGTCAGCAGTAGGAATTTGGGGAAAGAGTAGAACCCATGCAATTTGCAGACTTCAGAGAAACAAAGCTGCTGTGAATTCCTGTCTCACAGATTTTTCCTAGACCATTATCATTACTACCACCAGTGGGTTAGTTTTGAGTAGAACTGTTAATTTATGAAGTGTTTGATAATAACAAAGCCTTGTATGACAAGATTAGATGTTCCCACTGATACAAGAAAAGCACCCAAACTATAGAAACTGTTTGGCTCCCACCTGGCATTAACATTATTTTTGGAAGACTGGACCACTGTGCCTGAGGTTGTGAAGAAAATCCACCATCACTGCCCACACTGTGATTTATAAGGAAAGGGTGTACAGTTTCCAGAGCATTCCCAGTAGCATTCATGAACAGAACACATACTTACAGAGAGATTTATCAAATCAAGGAAGATTTACTATTTTGTTGTCAAAAAAGTCCCCAGAAGTCACAGTGAAGGATGAAGTTGGGTGAATAAGGAGGCTTAGCTCAAGAACTGAAACAGATGCTGCTGCTATGGACTACACAACCCATTTGATATGTTGTGCAGAAAACATCGTGGCTGCTATGCAAAGCCCAGAGCTCAAGAGCAGGAAAATAAGGACACAACTAAAACAGCATAGATTACTTAGACAGCAATTGAAAAGGGAAACATAATATCGTGGGCATTACTTTAGAGCCATTTCCTTTCCAATTGTAGTGTTGACATCTCAGCAATCCAGTGTAAATCCACGCCACTGAAGCATATCTGACCTCCAAATAAGGGCCTGTTACAGAAACAGCAGAGCCCAATTTACTGGAGTTATTTCAATCCAAGATCACAATGCCCTCGTTGCACACATCAAGGTTTAGCTGGGTTTGAATGATTCAACAGGGAGCAGGTTCTCTTACCAATGACCACATCAGCTCTCTGCCACCTGCACTTTCCAATATCAGAGCAGAGCAAACACCTTTCTTCACTTCCAGATGTTCCCATAACAGAGTGAACGTGCATCACCAGATCCCTGTGCCAGCGCCACTCTCAGGAATGGATGTGCAGTGAAAAGGGGAGGAATTGTTCTGTTTCAGACACTGCAGGCCCCAGGTGGGGCTTGGGCACCCTCCCTCGCTGGGTGTGGCAGGCCAGCCCTGCTGCAGCTCTGAGAGATGCTCCTCCTCTGCAAGATACCTTTGTATTACCAATCCAATGGTTTCAGGCTGGAAACAAAGGGGCATTCATGGATTTGTTTGGGCCAAAGTGGAACACTGACTTAGAAGTCTGAATGACAAATTAACTCATTAAAAAAATATTTATCAAACTGAAAGTTGTTCAGAAACACAGATGATCCCTATCAGTACATCTCTGATAATACTGCAGCAAGCTGTTCCAGATTAGATTTTCTTTCCCTACTTTATCACCCTTTCTATTTAATATTGGCCTAGATCTCATTTATACGGAGTGGGCATGCCTAGAGACTTTACTGCATTAAATTAGAAACTGTATTTCCATATTATCGGTGACATTCACATGCACCTCTATTGATATTTTTCCTTGGTTAATTAAGCACTGACTTGAGTATTAGCTCACATCCTGGCCTTCTTCTCAGAGGTGACTGTAAGCTCTACATTCTCTCCAGGAACAAATATACACCAGCTGTGATAAGAAGTGTACAAACTGTCTTTGTTATACCTTTTCCAGAGTCTATCTTCTGTCCTGTATTCTCACACCTATATTTAATATTTTCTCACCATTACATAATCTGCACCAAATGCTTGGTCTCTGAGGAATCACAGAATAGTTGAGGTGGGAAGGAACCTCTGGAGGTATCTACTCCTACCCCTTGTTCAGGGCAGAGCCAGCTAGGACAGGTTGCCCTGGGCTGTGTCTAGTGAGGTTCTGAGAATCTTAAAGGATGGAGACACCACAGCCTCCCTGGCTAAGCTGTTCCAGTGTTAAACCAACCCATAGTGTAAAACTATGAATGTATTCCATTCATGTGGAATTTCCAGCACTTCAATTTGTGTTCATCATTTCTTTCCATGTGACTGGAGACCAGTGAGAATACTCTGCTTCTGCCCTCCTTACACACCAAGCCACATTTGCATTCTGTCATGAAAAGCATCTTTGATGATGTGACTCGCTCCTGGGTATCTGAGCACCCAACTTCAAACCTCTAAATATCACATGAATATGTGTGCTTTAAAACACAAAGCCTGGCTGGGTATCAGGAAGGAAAAGTTTACTATGTCAGTAGCCAGGGTTTTGAGATTTCCTAATGTTACACTACAGAGGAGAGCTGGAAATGCCTTTGTTTCATTAGTAAAATAACGACCTCGTTAATCTCCAGAAAGAATCTTCCACAGAAGTAGCAACATACTCTAGTGCCTTTCAAGAGGGAATCAACCCAAAAACACTGGGGGAAGAACCACTGTGCATAAAACAATACGGTGTTTTCCTGAAGAGCTGCAGAAACTGATCCTGATCAGCATTTCCCTGGTGCCAGCTGGCATCACATTTCCCTACAGCCATCGGCAGCTCTGACATCTCCTGAGGGGATGTGGGCACAGCTGCCCCTCACACTTGCAGCTAAGATCCCTGGCATTAGACTCACCTCACCTGCCACAGTGCTTTAGAGGGTATTCAAACAATGATGGGACTGGGGGAGAAATCCACCTCCAAAAACTCGGATGAGTCCCCTTTCTGTGGATACAAGGCAATACTGTTCAGCTTAGGTGTCTTTAGCAGCTCTCTGAAATGATTTTGGCTGAAGCTGTGAGCAGTGACTGGGGCAGACAGGAATGCTGGAGCTGTGTACAGGCCTGGGAGGGGAAGCTGTGTGCACTGCCTCACTGGTCCCATGGGCACAGGAAAGTGGAATTTGGGAGTTCCTGTCTTTTTGTCCAAACAGACTAAACAGAGCATGGCTGACCCACCCACCATTTAGTATCTCAGCTTGCTCTTAAGAATTCCTATAAACAGGCATAAAGTGTAATTAGCAATGTTTTCTAGCATAATAATGAGCAAAATCTGATGCTTTATAGCATGAATGCTTTATGATTTCCCTGGCACTGAAGGAGGTCATTACTGTGCTGCTGAACCAAACTCTGTTAGACCCCAAAAGGGGTTGGTGTTGAGATGTCAGCAGTGAAATGACCTGCAAGTGGCCTGGCTGTACAAATTTGGTTTTTTTCACACAAGTCAATGAAGCATAGAGTGACTGTCACTGCCCTTTGTTTGAAAACAGCAGCAAGAGAGCAGACTACATGTGCAGCTTCACAAGGCATTAATCAGTTGCTTGCACCATTTAATTACTATTTATTATTTTATGGTTTTGATAAAGTATTCAATGGAATTAAGCCTCATCACTTTCAGCCATTGTTATCCAATTTGGCTTTAGTGAAATTGCATAAACAAGTACACAATCTCAACATATTTCAGCACAATTTATGGCTCCAGGGATGTCAGTTCCAGGAACAATTAGATAGAAAATAAACATGATTATTAATAGAAGTGATAAAGGAGTAGGATGATAAAGCAATGTGACTATCACACAAATACCTAATAAAATAAAAAAAATCTATTCTTTTCACCCAGTTACGTAGATTTAAAAGAGATTTAAAATCTATTTTAGTCTTCTGTATGAATAACAAGTTCACATACATGTCCTCCTGAAGAGGACAGAATGAGGCTTCAAAAAATATTGTTCATGTTATTCCCAGACTTTTATGAAAGGTAATAGAGGTTATGCAGGGGGCTGTAGAACATAAATTTACAGTGATGCTATAAGCAAAGGAAAGATGGAACTACCATATAACATATTAAGGAGTAATAATGTAAAGGCAAACAGTTCAAAATAGAGCACCCACTGCTTCGACCGTCACAGCTACTGATAAACTGAAAAATTAACTTGTTCTGAAAGAGGAAAAGCATGAGACTGTATGACTGGCAAGCTCTTAACAGGGATTATAAATATACATCTCTCCCTGATGAGATATTCAGCAGCAAATGTGCTTGAAGATAGGACTTTAATGGGACTGAACTGGACACAAAACATATTAATAATGCCAGTAAAACACAGAAAGCAGACTACAAGATAGTGTTTATCTGTCCTACAAAAAGTGATATGGAAAAACTGCTCAGCACGTGAGGTTGTAGAGTTTAAAACTGGATGAAGAATGCACGGTCATCAATCATGCACAAAATTGCTGCGGTCTATTTTTTATGAATTTGTAGAATGACATCTCAGAAAAGCTGACATGCTACAAATGACTGCATGTGTCAATTCAGTAAATGGGAAATTTCCGTCTCCTCCTCCCTCTCCTCCCTATCACTTCCCAAGCAAAGGGGAGAATTCACTTTTCCACTGAGAACCACCTTCCTTGTGCTGGTCCTCTGTCAGTGCAGCTACAGGGACCACGAGCAGCCTGAAGTTTGCAAGTGGCACGTACAGGAACGTAGCCAGAGAATTGTTCTCTGCCACATCCAGATCAGTAAAACTTGAGGGAGTCATCAGTGAACAGCAAGGGCTGACCTCAGCAGGGGAGGCACAGAAGGCTGCCTAAGTAGCACCAGAGAAAGCTGCAAACATTTAAGGTTGCCCTTGATGATTTGAAAAAGTTTTTGGAAGAAAGATCCTTTGAACATGAAAGGCATTGTCATTAGAACTGAGTACTCCTGGGAGTTCTTTACATTTAGCCACCCATAGTTTGAACAAAAAGGTGTCTTCACCTCTCACTGCCCTTCTGTATAAGTCATGTTTATAAACCATGGTCCAAGCACGGGAATCCCTGCCAGGGAGCAGAAACCCAGCACAGCAAAGCAACCCATCCACTTTTCCACAGCCTGTTCCACGCCATAACATGCAACCTCACTATGGGATGTCACTTCCCTCTCTGCTGTCCCTCTTTGGAAAACACAAATGCTGAGGTTGTCTGGAATTTCTTGGGGTTTTAGGTGCTTGTCCCACATTATGACCGGTCAGTGACCAACATCATCTGCCACAGCAGCAATTGCTCATCTCCAGCACAGGTTGGATGAAGGCTCCATATGTCCTGGAGGTCACACACAATTTCCTTCACATTCTTCTCCTTCTCCTTCTCCTTCTCCTTCTCCTTCTCCTTCTCCTTCTCCTTCTCCTTCTCCTTCTCCTTCTCCTTCTCCTTCTCCTTCTCCTTCTCCTTCTTTTCTTTTTTCTTCTTGCTTTTCCTTTTCTCCTTTCTTCTCTTCCTAGCATGGCACATACATTCTCTGGTTTTATTTGAATATCCTTAAAAGAACAATCATTCTTTCAAATATAATAATTTTAATTACAACTTTGTGCTTCTCAAAAGTCATCAAGATGTACAATAGTCAGCAGTAATTTTTAAAGAAATTCTAATCAGAAATGACACAGTTATACTTTTCTGGCTTTAGCTATTCACTGAGAAGTGACACATTCCCTCCTCAGCCTTTTGCTGCCACTAACCACAGTTGAGTGCACTGCATGAATTCTGTCTCAGTGCTGCACCCTTGCACAGCTCTCTGTTATCTCCTCACACCTGGAGGTAGAGCAGGTGGGATTTTGAGTTGCTCCAGCTCTTGGGATGGACACAGGCTGTGGGTTTCAACAGACAGCTCCTGTGTGCCAGGCGTCCATGCCTGGATATCCTTGGAAGCTTTTCAGGATTCCAACAGAAGTGCTTGTTAGCCAGGCCCACTCTGAAATGGCATATGAATTGATGCTTCAATAGGGCATCAGGCCAAGGAATTCAAGATGCTTTTCCTTTTACACCAGTCTAGAAAGTTTAGATTTCCTCAGTTCAAGCCTTAAGACAGCCCTAACAGAAGGTAGGAGACAATACTAGCATCCTCTATGTCAATCTTCCATTTGGAATTTGTTTAGAGGCAGAAGTTTTCATTTTCTTTTTCCTTTTGTCTTTTTTCCTTTAAAGGCCTTTATTTGCCATCTTTTCATCTGTCTCTTTGCTCCTTGGTTCCCAGTACTTTGGGCTAATAAAGCAGGATATTAGTCTCCCACAGAAAATGCTGCTAATTAGTTTATTTATATATTCATCACCAGCTTAATCTTGTAGGGTACAACCCAGCTATCAGGCTATTTGGAAGAAATTCTGCTCACCTCCATTTCTGCAACATGTTTGTACCAATCTGTCTTGTGTTTTCTTAAGGATTTATAAAAATAAAATATGAAGCCAGACTTCTCTCCTCCTGTGGTTTATCTACAGACCAGATTTTGTCACCCTTCCTCATACTGAATGGTCACTTATGACATATACTCTTTAATTGATTTCAGTGGGATTTCTCATGTAGTGTGCATGGTAAAATCTGGCTTCATAAGCATAAATAAATGCCCTTCTCCCCCAAGCAAGGAAGGGCTTCAAAAGAAAGACTCTCTATGCTCAGAAAAAGGCCCTTATTAATTCCAGAAAATTAATACAGCAGCACTAGCACTACCCCAGATTCTGACATACAGAACCAAGAGGTCAGTTCTATTTTCAGTGTAAGAACTAGAAGGATTTAATGCCACTATTTCATCTCGTTCAGTGGCCTGACATCCTCACTTGGCTCAATTTCCCTTTATGTTATGATCCATTTTGCTTAAATGGTTCTGCCACTCCCTTCTGTTTTCATTAAAGGTTTAAATCCCTCTTCAATCCTATGGACATCCAAGCCTTTTAAAAGCAAAAGATTGCTTTCAAGTGTCATTGATGCTTATCCTACCCTCAAACTACCAGGAAATATGTTAGGACTCACATTATAGTCCCATTGTCAGTAGATGGCTTTTGTAATTCAATAATAATATAGGTCATTGTTTGCTACACATATTCCTAAAAAATACATATCTTTAAATAGAATGTAACCTAAAGAACCACAGGAAACCTCCAAAAACAAACAAAAAGAATTCCTGCTTTTTTTTGGCTTCTGTTCCCCTACTAAAAGCAGCCTGGGGTGATGAGAGCAGCTGGACCTGTGGCCACCTTTCACCTGAGATTGGAAATTTGGGCCCACTTTAGACCAAAGCTCAGACTGGAATTTATTTCCAGTGGCTTGGCCCAAATAAATCTCTTCAGGCAAGCAAGGGGAGCAGTTCTTACACCTCCAGCAGGAAGGGAAAGGCTTTCCTACTGTAACAACCCAGTTACTTTCACCAATGTCCAGTTCTGTTTATCAGTTCCACAGAAGATGTAAATCAGGCTGAGATGAGGCTGAAGAGACAGGGAAAAATATTGATGGTTGAACCAGCAGGGTGACATTCTTATCTCTCTGCTTGTGCATGCTCCAGAATCCACATCTCTGAGCAAGAGGAATGAAGATGCCCAGTTCATGGGACACATGGAAGTGCAGCTTTACTTAGAGGTCAAACTGCTCCTGCTGTTTTCTTGGAAAGCACTTGAGTCAGCAAGTACATACAGATAGGTACTGCTGCAAGCTGAGTGCCTCTGAAGCCCAAGGCTAGAGATAAGCACGTTTGTATTGACTGCAAACCAATATGTTCTGAGATTTCAATTCTCAAGGAGTTCTATTCCAAGGAAAAGTAAAATACTAGAAATTGCCTCCATCCAAATGAGGGAGGAGGGAGCTGTTAATGAGAGCTGAACTGCACCCAGGGTTGGTTCGGTCATGCCCACACCACTGCAGCACTGCAGGGGTTCAGCCCAGCACCAAGAGCTGCTGCAGTGGGGCCAGAGCACTTCTGCAGCTGCAGCAAGGCCTGGCAGGCCAGAGGCAGGCAGGGGAGGCTGCCTCAGGCTCCTGAGCAGCTGAGCAGCTCAGGGGCCTGTGGACATTGGCATCTTCCTGGGTTCGGGTCAGGGAGTTGGAGGCACAAAGAAGTCTCAGGAAAAGCAGCTCCAGGTGCACTGGCACTCATCTGTGCTGTGCCCTCCTGAGCAAAGAGCTGCCTGGAGGCAGCAGCAGCCGAAATGCCAGTCTGGATTATCCTCTGCTCTTGGACTCACCAGACAGGAGAAGGAAAAAAGCACTGAGCTTGCTGTGGAATATCTGGATCCAGCACTATCTGGTTCCTGCTAAATCACAAATATCTTGAGGAAACACGCATAAATGACAGGGAAAGGACAGTTCACTGTCAGTTAAGTTTCTGTATCTCCACAGAAAAGTGCCATGAGAGAAGGCAGAAAGCAGCAACCTACACAGGAGAAATGATCTTATTCCAGGAGGTCAGTAGAGCTCTGTGTGCACCAGCCCCGGGCCATGGCAGAGCATGTGCTGGCACAGGCACTTCGAGACACTTTACAGCATATTGAGGCTTCCCAACAATGCAAAAATACTCTGTAAATTGTTTCCAATCATTCTGCCTTCCCATTCTCAACTGAAATAGAGGATTTGGCTCCAAAAATGTCAGTTACATGAAATGACTGAGATAACAAACTCAGGTTTTTTAAAACCTGTAAAGTAGATGAACAATATTCATGTAAATACTGTAACAGATTTAAAGAATTAGAAATTAATTAGGTCAAAGTAATGTCAGTCAAGATTTAGCAGAAAATAGCATTAATTGTTAGAATAACTATAGTCATGTTAGAGTAAATATTTAAAAATAAAAATAGAAGACTAATTTGTGACACTTAAAAAATTTGTAAAGGGTGGTCCCTCAGTGTTTTGCTAAACCATATGACTTTGCAAACTTGCATTTCATACACCCAAATTGATGTCACAGGGTATTTGAAAGACTTTTGGAGGGATTTTTGATCCCATTCTGAATGAGCCAGAAGTTGACAAATTTAACCAAAATGGAAAAAAAAAAACACTACAGACACATTTAAAAAAATTAGATCAAGGTTAACGCCTTTCTTCTTTCCAGTAATGTTTTATGTCTCTCCCATCATACTATACCAAAAAGAGAAGGGCCAGTAGGCACCAAGTAGATAAACCTTGAATAAAAAACAGAAAAAACACTAAAGATTTCCCAAGCAACTTCTTGAGACACTCCTGGACAAATTCTTTAAGGCATCAATAGTGTGCAAATTTTAGCTGGGACAGAGTCCATTTTCTTCCTGGTAGCTGGTATAGGACAATGATTTGGATTTGTGCTGAAAACAGAGTTGATATCACAGGGATGTTTTGGTTATTGCTGTGCAGATCCTTTTCTGCTCCTCACCCCAGCCAGCCACGGGCTGGAGGGGCACAAGGAGCTGGGACAGGACACAGCTGGGAGAGCCAAGGGACATTCCAGACCCTGTGGGGTCATGCCCAGCACATCAGGCTGGGAAGAGAAGGAAGAGGGGACATTGGGAGTGGAGTGGTGGTGCTGGAATTCCCAAGTCACCATTGCACATCCCTGAATGCCTGTGTGCCCACGGGAAGTGGGGAATGAATTCCTTGCTTTGCTCTGCCTGTTGAGCTGTCTGTATCTCAGGAGGGCTCTCCCTTGGCTCTTGGTTCTCTCCCTGTCCTCCTGGCAGCAGTCACTCGCAGCTGTGTGGGGCTGAGCTGCTGCCTTCAGCCATGACTGGCAGAGTGGTCATCTCCAACCTCAGAAAGGCTTCCACAAACCTGCAGCTATGTCTCTTTACAAATATGTATCATGGAAACACTTTGAACTGATTATTATTTTCTATTATTTATTTCCTCACCACCACTAACACATACATCATTTATCTGATGCTCACAATGATGAACAAGGTAACACAGACTCTTGCTACTTGCTGGTGACAATAAGAGATTTTTTGTCTCTTTAGACTAATTTTTATTTCATGCTTCTGAATTTTGGGCCTTACCATGAGGTTTGTGCATCAAAGCAGTGCAGCACAAAACGAGACATGTTTGCCACACATTTTAACACCAGAGGCAGCTGCTTCTATTGTCTACTGGCTAGAGCCTGTTACACAACACATGGTACAAAGAGCAAAATAGATTAAAACATTTCATATGGAAGACAGCGTCGAGGAATTATATAGTGATGGGTGACAAAATATTAATTAGATATGGCAAGCTATCCAGGGGAATGAAAGACAAAGAGCAGGCAAAACCTGCTCGTCCTTACTGGCTTTGAACTAATGACACATCAAGCAGGAGCTTACTGCATTCAGAGCCAAAGTCACGAATAATTTGACACTTCTCAGAGGACTGTTGATTTTACCAGACATTGAAGGGCAGTAAAAAGTTTTTCCTAGTGACAGAAGTGGCAAAACTGCCACAGATACTGTAATTCAGGCTTGAAGTCCTGGAGTAAAATGATTTTAAAGTATTTTCAGTTATAGCTTTTACCCTGCCTAAGCAATTATTTAACTATATTTCTTTTATATTTTATAAATATTTTATATTTATATTTCTTTTGTGCATTTCTTCCCTGCCAACTCCTCCTTTGCAGAAAGTGGCAAAAGATGAGCCTTTCATAACAAAAGTAGGCAAGTTACTAAGATTAGTATCATTATTTGTTGATCTTTTTCCTCAACAAATTTGTGAGCTGTACAGTAAATATAACAAATAGAAGCCAGTGAGGTGCATTAAAGAACTAAATAGTTTTAATCAGTGTGACTAGATTAAACAGCTTCTTAAATATTTCAATGTGGCAATCCTTTAGGAAGTGTTTATGACAAGCTTATAACAGTGCCAGGCAAAAGACAAAGTGGAATCTATCCAGGCTCATCCATATTTAAATGTGTGTGCTCAGTGCAAACACGGCTTAGGGAACAGCGATGACATCTCCAGACTCACGATAGGTGGCAGCAGGAATGTTGGCAGAGCAACCGGGAGAGATGCAGGAGGAAATACAGGGAAGCTGACAGCAAGAAACCATTTGAAGGTGGAAATGAGCTCCGGAGAGAAAAACACAAAGAAAATGCAAGTCCTGCAGGTCAGAGTGGTCTGTAGGTTGCTAGGCTATTCCAAACTTCTTGGAAAATTTTTACCTTGGCATATTGTGAGAATCTGAGTGAAGAAAAGATGTCTGCTATAAAATAATTCGGTTCTCAAAATTGTGAACAAACTATTTAAGAAATAAGTGGTGGGGGAAATATGAGATGCGATTATGTGGCCAAATATTTTGAATACATAAAGAGCTTCAAGCTGCCAGGAATGAGAGGAAGAGGGTGGGCATGGATCAAGCCCTCAGAAAGAGCAGCCTAAGTGAAAAAGCAATGGGAAATTAAAACATTTCCAACATTTTTCTTTCTGAACTATTCCAGGTGCTGTGACTACAGCCTGTCTTTCAGAGGTGGAAACCTCTTCCTCTGCAGTTCAGCATGCCCTGCCTGCATGACACATGTGACATTTACAGTCACTGCAGGGACGTGGGTGTCCCCAAATTGCTGGAGGCTTGGGTTTCCAGGTGCCAGCCCTTCCACCTTTCATTTCAGGCCAGCAATTCAGTTATGGAAACAAAGTACAGCTCATACTTTATGCCAACTCAATTTATTCTCTCCATCTGGAACATAGTCCAGCATTACAATACGAGATTAGTCTTTTCCAAGATACCCATCTGCAGAACATAAGCTATCAAAAGGTTAAGTTCCATTCTGTCTCCAGCTCTTACTACTTTTAAACAATGACAAAACCTCAAATTTTCCACTGTATTTCCTTGAAACCACCTTTTTTTCCTCTTCCTCCCCAATTAGAACACGGCTTAGTCCCAGTCTCAGAGGGTCTCTTTGGGATATAAGCTGTTATCAGATGTCTGGAATTATACAGAGCAACATATATATATATATATATATATAAATAGAATGGAGTATGTCTGAATGTGGAATGGGCAAATTTTCTTTGAGGGAGAGAATCACTGAATAGATAGTCCAAGATGAGGAAAAAATTGTCATCATAAGTCCTACTCCAGAAGTCACATCAGAAATCACAGTGATATTCTGCCCATGAACAGGATTTGCTTAAAGTGGCCTCATAGTAGGACATTTAAAAATCAGTCAAACAATGGGACAAAGAGATGGAAGCAGTGTGAGCCTAAGGAGGAGAACCACTACAGAGACACTAACCACACGTGCCAGCAGCACTGACCTGAACACAAGAGATCAGGCACAATACCATGAGCCATCCTGTGCTTTGATCAATGCCAAAGGGAAAAAATGCATCTACTGCACTGGTGACTCTCCAAGTTACTGGGTTTGCTCTGCAAGAGCCACCAGTGTAATCGATGTGCACAAAGCAACACGAGATGAAAAGAGGCCTCAAGGAAGAAGTGAAGAAGCCAAGCAAATAGAGCAGGAAAGGAGAAAATAAAAAAGAGGGATTACCAAATCTGATGGTATTTTTGCTCCTTCTTATTTCCTTATTGCCAGTATTTTGCACAAATGTTCTGCAGTTATAATACAGTCAGAGACCTCACAATCCAGAGACAAAACTGTAAATATGTGAACATTGTCCACTTGGATCCACATAAACTTTTAGAAAGGGGGGAAAGAAACCAAAAGCAAACTTATGAATTTGCCTGATCTCCAGTGTTTGGGTTCCTTTATTTTTTATAAGCACCAATTAAAGTTTGAGGCCAGTAGTCTCAGAATACTCAGTATTTAATTAGCATTAGGCACACAACCAGACACTGTTGTATCTTACTTGTGGTTTGGTACTTAGAGTTGTAGGCTTTCCACTGATAGCACTTTGGGACAGACATCCTCAGGAATTACATCTTCATTAGTATGAAAACCCTTTCTTTAAATTGTTGTGTAATCCTAATTCTGCTTTTAAAACACTGAGTGCAAGAGCTATTCCTTACAGCATTGCTACCTTAAAAACAGATTAATTTTAATATATGTAGACAGTGATGCTTTCTTTTGTAACACTGTATGCACAAAAAACTTTTTCTGCTCCTGCCAATATCCCAATTTGCATGCTTTCTGTCACATCAAATGAAACTGCTCATTGGAAATTGGGACATAAGCTGCCACTTGCATTCATGAACATGTGCCCAATTTCCTTTAGCACTTGACATTGTAATGTACTCTCGAGCAGCTCTGCAGGTGAGAAGGGCAGTCATTATCAGCAGCCACTGGAGATAAGAAATATATGGGGAAAGCTTATCTGAATCCAAAGAATTGCCGCTTTAGCAAGTTTTCCCCACTATTCAGGTTCTTAAAAATAAACATGAAAGAAGCTTTTCTCCCTCTCTGTTTCTAGAGATGGGTCTCTGCATATTCACAGCAACCTGCACAAGGATTTCTGTGCTGTACATCCACAGTTTCCTGTACTTTAAAGGGTGAGAAGTGAGACAGGGTGACTTTCCCACAGCAAGTAAAAGGGGCTGCAACCCATTAAAAGGTGCTTCAGTGCAATGAGGTTCAGATGAGCATGTGGGTGCCAGTGACTCTTCAGAGCTGCTCAAAATCAGCACTAAACACTCCAAACTTCAGTGTAACAATAAAAATAAAGCCATTAAAGTGACCCACTGAAATAATTTGTGCAGTTTAACATAATAATGTATTTGTAATTTCTCTCCAAATGCACACTGAACATAGCCACAAGAGCATAAAAGCACTATTCCCTTCCTGGATGAAATGTGTCCCCTGTCATAGCTGTGGGTCTCACAGGTCCAGCCTTGTTCCAGCTCTGTGGAACTGGAACTGGAGAGGGTTCACCAGAAGATTGCTCACATTGGGTTTGCTCCCACGATGAACACAGATGTGGGTTAGAGCCTTGGGCTCTCTCCACTGCACTGCCTGTCACGTGTGTCTCATCTGCTGGGTGGCCTGCAGGGTCATATTGTATTTAGCTTCATCAATTGACTCAGCCAACTGAAAGGGCTCTGTCTGTATTGACTGAGAAGTTACCTGGTAAAAAATACACCTCCATTTCCACATGAGATCCTGCTCTGACATGCATCATCCCCCCTGACTTCAAACAATTCAAAGTCAACCTACCAGAAATTTGGCCAAAAAGAATTTAATCTTATTTTCAAATCCAGGCAATTCGATTTTACACCCAGTTTTTAACTTCTACCTTTCTTTTCCTCAGCACTTTATTCTTTTGTCATTGTTTTTTCCTCTCCCAGTAATGATTTTCCAAGGAAACCCATTCATCTCAATGTTCATGAGACTGACAGGGCTCATCACCAGCTCACAGAAATGATGGAGATAAACAACATGCAGTTTATTCAGATTAATGGGTGTGATGACACTGAGCTCATGGCAGGAGCAAACAAAAGGCCTTTAGAAGCTAATGATGACTATTGCTCTGGTGAACTATGAGCAATTTCTACAGACTGGAAATTGGCAATTAAAAGATTCACTATCTGCTAAAGGCATCTATTAATAATAAGCCTTCCTAAAGCAAACAGAGGATTTTGAAGACAAATTGTCAGCCACATCTCCTTCATCTGGGTACCCCCAGGAAGTGGTTCTGCCAACAGAGCAACTCAGTCTGCAGCAAAGAACAGCTTTCAAATAAAGGAAAGTAAAAGGAATTTGGGAGTAAGACTTAGCCTGCAGCTGAATATTTCATGATTTCACATTCTGATGGAAAGAATTTTATTTACAGTTTGATGGCACTTCAGGATTTCTGGGAATAAAAACAAACACATATGGAATGAACTGAGAAGTGATTTTGTGTGGCCATAGCTCTATAACACATCTACAGTGACTACTTGGAGGGCTGAGTTCAATTGGATTGCTTTGGATTTGTATCACAGCACCACATTCTCATTTGAACTGGTATAATTCTGGGGTACTTTGGTTAACAATAGTGGGATTACTTCAGATTTGCATTAAAGGCAGGTTGCCTTTGAACTGTATCATGTGAGCAGTATGAACTAGGACAGTGGCTACTTAAACACATGGCACCCAGCTAGAAACCTTCTTACAGCTTTCAGGTGAGGCATCAACAAGGACAAAGAAACATACACAAATAACCAACTCAATTAAAGATAAGATTAGATTATTTACAGAACCTTTCCAGATTCACAAAGATTAGAAATATGCTGATGAAAACTATATTTTTTCTTATTGTCTCTGAAATCATTAATCATGGTGCTGAATATGAAAACTATCATTTAGATGCAGCTGGAAAAATAACTTATCCACAGCTGAACTGGAACCAACTCCTTAGAAATCAGTAAATGAGCAAATTTTTAATCATTACTAAGTGCAAAATTATGTAGAAGTGCTGAGGGTTCCCAGACTACATACTCTGCAGCTGTCTTTAGCAAATGGGTAGGGAAAGGAGGAATAGATTTCCACTGCAGCTATTGCTGTCTGTGCATTTCTCTCTTCTCCAGTACAGTATATAGAAGGATACTCCAATGCATCCTTTTCAACCCTATAGGTGCAGAAATAGACTGTACCCACATGGAGATGTTCTTCCCTATTGTGATGGGTTGGCCTGGCAAGGTTTTGGGGGTCATGGATCCAGGGGTGGCATCCGTGAATAGTGTCCCCTATGTTCAACAGAGCCAACACCAGCTGGCTCCCAGACAGACACAGCACTGGCCAAGGCTGAGCCCATCTGTAAGAAAGGTGGAGCCTCTGGGATAATGGATTTTAGAAAGATGGGGTAAAAATCTGCAGCAGAACAGCAGCAGAGAGAGGAGTGAGAACATGTGAGAGAAAGAGCCCTGCAGCCCCCAAGGTCAGTGGGGAAGGAGGGGGAGGAGGTGCTCCAGGCACCGGAGCAGATTCCCCTGCAGCCTGTGGTGCAGACCATGGGGAGGCAGCCGTGCCCTGCAGGCCATGGAGCTCCATGGTGGGGCTGAGATCCACCTGCAGCCCGTGGGGAGCCCCACGCTGGAGCTGGGGATGCCAGAGGAGGCTGTGACCCCATGGAAGGGACCCACGCTGGAGCACTTTGGGAAGAACTGCAGCCCAGGGAAGGACCCATGTTGGAGAATTTCGTGGAAGACTGGCTCTTGAGGGAGGAACCACACAGCACTGCACAGGAAGAGTGGGAGGAGTCCTCTCCAGAGGAGGAAGGAGCAGCAGAGACAGCTGTGATGAACTGACCACAGCCCCCATTCCCCGTCCTCCGGAGCCACTGGTGGAAAGGAGGGAGAGAAAATGGGGAATGAATTTGGGTATGGGAAGAAGAGACAGGTGCAGAGAAGATGTTGTAAGATTTGGTTTTATTTCTGATTTTGATTGGTAGTGAATTAATTTAATATTTCCAAGTTGAGTCAGTTTTGCCTGTGACAGTAACTGGTGTGTGATCTCTCCCTGTCTTTATCCCAGCCCATGGGCCTTTTGTTACACTTCCTCTCCCTGGCCAGCTGAGGAGGGGAGTGGCAAGGGTGGCTTTGGGGGGCACCTGGCATCAGCCAGGGTCAGCCCACTGTTCTCATAAAACCCTTCTAACACTTCTGTTTGAAAGCAGCCAGCAAACTCAGCCTGTCCAGGGGAGATCCTAGGCACCAGCTCAAAGCTCACAGATCTGAAAGCTGCACCAGGGATGTCTGTCCCCATTCCAGAGGAGAGGAGAGATGTGTTCAGTCCTGAGTTACAGCAGGCAGCTCTTGCCCTGGAGCAGGTTGCTCTTACTCCTCAAGCATCTAAGGGCTCCTTCCTGTGAGCAAGGCAGCAAGATTATATTTCATGATCAACCCAAATTTAGTTTGAGAGAAATGTTGCTTTTATTCACAAAAAACAACCATGAATCAATATAAAGTGTAGTAACACAACTCCTGAAACTGAAGACAATTTTCCTGTAAAGTAACAAACCAAAGTGCAATTTTATGATTCTATAATTCTAAATTTTCTCTGAAATGTAAATTAATTGTACTGTGCCAAAGTATTTATTAGATATAAAGCTAATAAAATGTACTACTAAAGCACTAACTTGAACTCCAAGCAGCACACTGATGGAAAGCTCCATACTTTTTAAGACATGGCAAGCAGCAGATTTGTTTGGGCTCTTTTACAAACACTTTATTTGCTAAAGCACAACAAATTGCTATATTGCTCTTTGTGCTGTATGCTCAGGATTTCACAAACTGAATAACAAATCATGTTTAATGTTGGAGGAGCACCATAAAAGTACCTTGCCAATGTTGGTGTCACAGGTGCTTTGCTGCAGATTCTACCCCAGTGAACACAGAGCTGGTTATCATCATAGAAGGTGGAGTTCAGATAAAAGGAAGATACAACATGTTGGTTAATCAGGGAGAAGACAAAAAGAAAAAAATTATGCTTCTGTCTCTAACTCTGTTTTCTGCATCACTGAGCACTGAGACACAATGTCATTTATTTCAACCATATAAGCTATGACCACATGTTTGCAGATACAATTACTTCAACTTTATATTCACTAGCTTGGAAACAAACCCTTTTGTCTCCTACCTCAAGGAAAATAGGAGCCATAATGCAGGACTGGAAACAGAGATGTCACATCCTTTCAATTCACCCTCACAACTTCCTTGTCTCCAATGCCAATCACTGTTCCTGAGTTTCTGGGCACAGGTTTTTATACATCTCACAGGAACTGATCTGTAGTAGGATCAGTTTTGTGGATAAAGATACAAGGAAACAGGGAAAGATGAAAAGGTGTCAAAGTGGGCAAACACCAGGATAAAAATTCAGAGTTCCCTAAGGGGCAGCTCTTGGAGATGAGCAGCACCTCCAATGCTTTTTGCAAACATTATTCCTCTGCCTAAATAGCCAGCTGAAGGACATTATACTCACTCAAACTTACTGATAGTAGAAAGTTGCAATTTATTTAAGAGTAGAATACTTCAAAACAGCTTTTTGTGTATGTTTCTGGTCATTAGCAACAACACTATAAGCCTCTCTTTGGACAAATAACAAATTTATGCAGCACTGAAATACCAGAGAAATACCCTGAAAATACCAGAGCATGTTTTCATGTAATTGCTCGTGTAAAATTTCCAAACCCCACTGAACTACAGGAAGGCAAAGTCCAGTGTCAAGATCAAGATTCATTTTGTACTCAAGCAATATTAGGTTAGTGAACAAAAATGAAAGACTAACAAAAGGAAAAGATTAGACCAAAGCAAAATAAGAAAATAATAATTTTCCTGAAAGGAATATTAGTGGAAATAACCATTGTGTAAATGCAGCATGAAAGATACCAAGGCAAAGCAGTTCAATTGCACCTGCAATGTTTATACACATACTAGTCCTACGACAGTGACAGGAAATTATTTTAGTATCTTTGCTGCACAGATACATTCTTAACACATTAATACTTCAAAAGCTGAAAAATTCATAAAAACACACACTAGGCATTAGTATTGTATCTGTATGTTGAAGTGCATTTTCACATTGTCATGCTGATAAAAGCAGATTATCCCATTAATGAGATAAATAATTACAGATGCACTTCATGGAAGAGCATGCTATTCTAAGAAAATTGCTATAATTACTGGAGGTGCCCTGCAAAGTATTATCCATTCCTAGCTGGCTGAAGCTTAAAACTTTAACTGAGCTTTTAATAAAATATCCTAACTAGAAATGTTAGCTATGCCCCTAGTAAATAACCTAGAAAATAAACAGTTTATAAATGAAGGGCACTGTCTATCTCTGTGTAGACAACTCTATACACTCTGGACACAAATCCAGTGCTCATCAGATAAAGAGAGGGCAACTTAATTGCTGGAAATTGAGTGACAAGACAAGAAAAAGGAAAATCATTAATGCCCTAATGGGTGTGGATCCCAGAATGATCTGAGCAATGCCATAAAATAAACAATTAAAATAAATGTGAAATGCTAACAGGCCTCATACTAACAGCATTCATAACTTTCCTATCTCTGCTGAGTTAGATACATAAAAGTAAGTATGGGAAACTTCTTTTACTAGAGGCAGATAAATACAAAGACTAATTCCAACTTTGATATTTCCACCACAAAGTCAGTCATTTTGACTGAATTTCAACTTTAAAGCCATACTGCATAACAATAAACAGCAATATATTAATTCTCTCTGTCAAACTGGCCTAGAAAAATGGGACTTATTTGACATCCTCCCATCTATTTAGTAAGGAAACTAATATAAATATTTTTATACTGTAGATGAGTAAAAAAAGCTAAATGCTGCTGTCGAGAGATATTTCCTTAGAAGTCCAATGATAACAGAATACTACTGACAGAATACAGATATAAAAAAGAAGACTCTTATTACTACGTGGCAATTTATTTTCTCTCCTCCCCACCCCCATCAGCCCTGACATCCTTGGACCACTTCAATTTATTCATTTTTTCCTCAAAGCCATGTTTTTTAGATCTGTGATCCTTCTGGCCACCATCCTTGAGGACTAATCGATCCAAGTGTTCCTTAAGTGCAACGTGCCTGATGGCTCAGCCCATTCCAGCAGAAGAGAGGGAATCCCGGGGCATTTATCCATCTCACCAGCAGGGCTTCAGGCTGGACAGCTCCAGTGGTGTTTGTCACTTCCACAATAGCACAGCACTGCTGAAGTGCAGTTCAGGATGTGCTGAAGTTCTCTGCACTCCTGCCTGCAGAATCTCTCACCCAGTTCTGCTGTTGCAGCCATCGTTCCTATCTGTGCTGTCCTTGCTCTTGTCAAGTTGTCTTCACATTTTTTCTGTTCATTTCTCTAATTTATAAACATAGCTTTGAGTACTGATCTTATCCTCCAAAATGCTTGCAGCCCTTCAATCCTGATGTTAATCTGCAAATTTGATAATCATGTTGTCTAATACCTCAGTGAACCACTAATGAAGTTATTAAACATTTCCAGCCTGAGTAGCTCTGTTTGACATAGGGATGTGGCTCCATGTATGGCAAATTTAAGCTTCCTGATAACCCCTGATAACAGGGTTTTAAATTACCTTTTCAGGTCCCCCAAGTTGGAGCACATTTTACAAGAAATTCCTGACTCAGAGCTCCAGCCTCACACCGTGTGTGTATCTTTTCTCTTATGGAGAGGCAATAGTGGCTTGTTTTCAGCCTTGGAGTCTTTGTTCCTATAGCACAACCACCAATGCAGTTCCATGAATTAGTGCTCAAATAGGCAGGGAATAGACAATTCAAAATATTAAAAATATTTTTGAAATAGTCAAAATATGTTTATGCCAGTTAAGTGGACAGAACACTAACACTTCTCCTTCCTGTCTGGGAAATTCTATGTTGAACTGTTATGTCAGTTCCTGGTGTTTTAATCATTTTTTGCAAGTTGCACATACCTTGAGACTACAGTAAACATATTTTATTGAATAGAAAATAAAATACTCAGAAATCACCGAGTTTTATATATCACATCAGTGAAAGAAGATAAATGCAAAGGACCTACTATACAGCAAAATGATGAATTGCACTGCTGGTTACTTCTGCCAGCTACAAGATCTGTGATAGCCAAAATGCAAGATGCTGAAAATGTACAGTACACTCTTCAACTATGTCCCTTTCTGTCCATTAATCCCTGCATTTGTATGGATCCTGTAACACAGTTGTGCAAGTCCTTTCTGTGTTGCAAAAGACCTTTATCTTTTTTTGCCCAATTGCCACTTCTTTACTTACTAGACATAAACTAAGCTATAAATGCCCTGATATGTGCATCTGCACCCTCTGAATAAAGGGCCTTACAAACTATATGTGCAAATTTTGGAGTGACTCCATGTCAACCCTTTAGTCCATGTGCACTCGCAGTTCTCTGTTCAGCCATCCCTCGTGTGAAGGTCTCTGTCAGCTGGCACTGACTCTCACCGCCAATGGCGGGCAGATGACACGCTTCTCTTAAGGGGAGAAAGGCTACAGTCTCAATTAATACCTTTATTTTTCTCTTCCCAATATGCCACCTCTCAAGGACTAGCCACGACAAACCCTATTTTATAAGCCCTCTGCATTGGTATGCCTGTGGTGCAGCAGCATTTGGAACATGTCCACGACGTGCTGCATGCAAATGGCTCTCCCGTGAGACTTTCAAAGAAACCCTTCTGCCACTGGCACATGAAGACGAGTTCCAGGAGTTCTGTGACAGGTGAAAACCACTTTTGCTCTGTGGTGATAAAAGAATGAATAAATGCATATTATGGCAGGAAGTCAGACTCTGTCTTTGGGGCTGTATTAGCAGTGAAAAGGTTTCAGTGTAAGAACTGTGTTGTCTTGCCTGCATCTGCATCAGTAGAAGCTGCTCCTTTCTTTACGAGTCTGAAATATAAGAATCGCCTTGGCCAGCGTGATGAAGGGACAGAGCCTATGAATGGAAAACTGTCCTGACTCCAAGCAGGTGTGAAGTCTGAAAGATGCAGATGACATTTTGATCAGGCATCCTCCTTCAGGCTGGTGCTCCAGTGTAATGGAGCAGGCTTGCTCCACGGAGAGCTCCTCCTGCTGCTAAATTGTTATTTACAGACACACAAATAGCTGAAGCTCTCGAAAATAATGAACATAAACATGAGAGGTCCCCTATTCTATTCCTCATACAGGGGCTACAAGAAAGACTTTGTAATCTCAGTATCTTAAATCTCTGGAAAAACAGAGAAAAAAGGAAGTCAGTGACACCAAATATGCCAAAATGTGTCTGATGTTTTGGGATGCTTCTCTTTTTGAACATTCAGCTTGAAAGGCAAGAGGGGGACTCTGCCTTGGAAAGTGCTGAGCATGCATTGTCTGTAAATCTGATCCTCTTTCAGGTGCTGTATGTCAGGCTAGACTTGAAAATTTGAGATCAAAGTTTTACTGACCCGCTTTAAAATATCACTTTGTGCTAAGTTCCTGCTGCAGCGGAAAAACAAAAGTCATATCTAAACTTTCCTAGAACTTCCAAAGATGAGAATATACAGATTCAAACAGAAATCTAGGAGCAAGGACAGCTAATTTTCTTTTTCAAAGCTGCCCTCAGATGGCATTAACGTATTGAATCTTGGTTTGGATTTCACTTAAATGCTTATTTTTTGCAAATGACTTAGTCCCTGCACCTTAAAGAATTATACTTTAAGGCCAATATATAGCTCAAACCATGCAAAAAAAAAAAAAAGGTATTTTATATGTAGAAATTTTGAATATAATGAATTAGAGGAGGGACTATCTTTTGTGAATATTAAAAAACGCAAACAAGCAAACAGAGAAATTACATAATAATCTCTGGCATAACTGGTTTTGTCTCAATTTTTCTGTCTCTCTGAAGGGGAAAATAGGATTCCCCTACTTGTAAAGCAGGGTGAAAAGTCTGGGAAAATGAGAAATAGCAAAAATATATATATAGGCATTTATGAAAAATGATTTAAAGAAAGGGCTAATACTTGTTAGTTTATTCTCCTGCTCATTCCTATCTGCTCTCTTGTTCTCTTTCTTACACGTACATGCTCACACATCCTCGAATGAAGCCAACCCTGGAGAAAACAGAGCAACAACCAGGCAAGACCTCAGCACCTGCACTCTTAAAGCAATGAGGAGAGACACCAGATCAACAACTCAAACGTGGAGCTGAAATGGCACATAAAGACAGAATGTACAGTGGAAGCAGAGCCAATGAAAATATGCAGTTTAATAAGAACACAGTGTGAGCCAGAATGGGCACAGACAGGTTTCTCTGCTGTCCTCCACTGGCTGGGTGGGATCTATCCCCATGCTCTTGGGGATTCCACTCTGCCAGAAGGCATCTTTCCAGCTTTGCTTTGAGGGATGGCAGTTTTGTAGCAGGAGGCTTCAGTGACATGGGAAACTCAATTCATATCTTTCCCTATAATGCTGTGTTTAAGGGATGTCCTCGGGGCAGATTTCATGTTTGTACATTGTAGTAATCATGGCTTTGTTCTACTGAACTGTTTCTGCTGATGATTTTATGCATCACAAAGTTCATTCTTGTTTTAACATTCTCAAAAATAGGCATGAGATATAGGATATGCTGTTAAAGTACACATTAGTAACTAACTTTATCATTTACATGAATTAAAGAAAAAACAAAATATAAATCTGTACATTTGCCACTGTGAGTTTTCTTTTAGAGTGACAGAGATACACCTACAAAAATCCTCTGTGCAGTTGTATCAAGTTATCCATCAGTGGCAGAAGTTTAGGCCTCCCTTCCCAATTTTCCATGTTGTACCTCAAGCCAAGCTTCTCTTTATGCCCTTACCAAAAAAACCAAGTTATTTTCTCCAATTATGTGACAAGGATTCAGTTAAGAGGAGTGTCATATGAATAAGGAGTAGTTCTGATGCCCAGACTGAAACAAGAGATGACTGTGACCAGTGAGTTGAGTCAGTGAATTAGAAATGAGAATGAAGGTAAGTGAACTGAGGAACTCATTTATTCCCACTGAGAGAGCTGATACTGCACCCAAGGGATGTGGAAATAGTGCACAGGTCTTTGCACAGAGTGAAGTTTGCTGTCAGTGAACAGACACTGCCTCACTGAGCCCACTCTTTCACTGGTTTTTAGATTTCCATCCTAGCAGCTTTGGAAAGGAGAGTGACTTTCCTTTGTACATGGACATTTCTGTCACCTTTACCATTGTTCATTGTGCCTACACCTTCACTTTTGCCCTGTGGGTGAGAAGAGAGAAAGGAACAAAATAATTGATTGCTTTTGAAGATGATCAGCAGTTTTTCTTTCCTAAATCAAGAGTTTTAGATGCTTGTGCATCTCCGAAGTTTTGTGAAGCTCCTTTGCCCACTGAGAGGGCTTAAACAACAGGATCAGAAATTTAACCATCAACCTAACAATATGAGATATGATATTGTTCCAGTACTATATACTGAGAATACTGCCTTAGACAGATGTAGGCCAAGAGAGAAATGTGAATGATGGATTCTTGCTGCCTGCAAAGGAAATGAAATAGAGGATATGTATGGTAGTCAGCAAGACCTGCTTCTTATCAATAAAACATTAACTATGACAGCTGCAGGTGGAAATGCCATTCCACTCAAGTGATGTTAGTTTTTTCCAAGCCTTCTCTTCTTAAAAATGCTTACTGATTGTATAAATATTAGCATCATTAAAGAGCCCCTAAAAACACATATTGGATCCCCTCCTAGGGCTAGCACAAATTGTCTGCAATGTCTCCTAACTTTTAGCAGGATTTGTGCTTGTAAGTACTTGTCTCTCAGAGGCATGATTTTCAGCCACTCCAAATAATTCACCTTTTGAAAGGCTCCTGATTTTACTCCTAACCACATACTCCAACTAGAAAGAGGAAATATATTGCCATGAAATATTGGGAAATGAAATATCACAAAGACCAGATAATCATCAACAGGACTTAATGCTATTGACTAGTAGAATTCTTATATTGAAGAAGGGTTTTTCATTGCTGCTTGTTAAATCCTCAGGTTTAAGATTGATATTGGAGACTGCTTCTTTGACTTGACATCATCTTCATTTTATGCCCACCACAGTAAGTGACAGACTGTGATTTTGACATCTTGATTTGACTGCAGTGCAAATATGGCACTGCAGCTTCCTTATTTCATCAGTGTAAGTGGAGAAACTACACTGAAATAAACGAAATTATGTGATTGTAAAAGCTGTGCAATATTAGAAGTGGTTTGAGAGCATTGCAAAACACAAGAAGCAAGTTTTCCATAAGCTGATACACCTGCCTCACCTGTTCTGCTGTATATTTATGTGTAGCTCTGCCTTTCAATCAAGATTGTTATGTATAGTGCCATTTCCAATAAAAGTCCTTTTCAAATGATATGTAAATGAATTTTTCAAGGTATTAATTCTGTTTCATGACAGAGGCTTTTGCTACTGGCATGAACCTGATTTCAAATAAGATTTACCTGAGCCTCTGAGGATTTAAGCAGCAGTATTAGCTCAGTGTCCAAAAAAGCATTGGCCTTTTTTTTACAGATCATTGAGATGATCTGTAAAATACAGTCACTGTCTTTGTGGTGGAACTGTGTGTATACTTCAAATCTTTGTAGTGCTGCTTAACTTGAAGTGTGTTAGAGATGAGCACTCTGCTGCTGCTGTACATTATGGATTGTATACAAGCTGAGATCCTCAAAAAATGACCTTTGCTTTCTAGTGTTTCCTCATTCTAGAATCACAGAGGGTGTTGAGTGAGCATCCACAGAAGTTGAGGATGGGAACACAAACACCAACAAACCAACAGCTGTAGTTATCCTGACAGTCCCAGTTACAGCCCTGGCTCTGAAGACAATCCTCTCTGCATTCAGCTGTGTTCTGTATTCTATCCTGGGAGAACAGGGACTGAATTCATTTTCATGCTCCACTGGTTCCACTTTCCTCTTACACTGCACGTTATTTTTGCCACCTACTTGTGTTTCCTCTGACTTCCTGCAAACTCTTTGGGGTCTGAGCATATTGTTTGGTGTTCACGTGTAATGCCATATGTGCTGCCACATGCCTGTACTGCACACTAAGCAATGTGTATTTTGTATTCTGATACCTTCAGCAGTAACTGTGGCTTAGCCCTTGTTTTAGCATGTAAATGAAATTACAGCAAAAGAAAGCTTCTTATTTTGGTTGGCTCAGAAGTCATAGTTGTATAGGTATAATCATTAAAAACAAGCATTCAATGTCTGGCAACTTTCTACCCACATTTTAGACATGACAAATATTTTTTGGACTGTGGAGAAGAGTGAAGGTAGTGCTCTCATATACGTTTGTTGTTCCAAATCCCCTTGTGTCCATACACAAAAACAGTGCTGGGTTTCACAGGTACATTTTGTACCTTTGTCATTTGAGACACTGAGATAATACTCTAGGAGTAAAGTACTGCCTTCTGAATTTCTACTCCCTGGCATTTCTGAATTTTAGACATGCTTTCCCATTATTTCTTTTACTATTCCTTGCATTCTCCTTTTCCACAGTTATCTGACATGTTAAGCATAGACTGGCTTAAGATGAACAGAAAGCTAATCAAATATTTACATCATGGTGATTTGAACATATGCAGTACTAACAAACTGTGTGTTTCTCACTGGTTGAATTAAGAAGAGGTAGTTAATTAAAAATTAAAGAGGTTTCCTAGATGAGGATTGATAAAGCAAAATTTACTGGTGTCTTCCCTATGTGGGGTTGTCTATTGACTGCATGAAGAGCTGCTTGCAGGATTACAGCTGGCAATGCAAAGGGAAAGCTTTTCAGCATTTCAGCTCTTCTGCAAAGGGAATTGAGAAAAAATTGATGGTTTTTCCACATCCCTGATGATGGGAATTCTCTCTTTTTTAACGTTGGGAAGATGAAAATGTCCAGTGTTTAGTGGTTTTAAGAGAGCTGCCATAGCAAGCAAGCTGTAAAGAGAAAGCCCTCACAAAGTGGTAGCTGGAACACGATCCAGTGAATTCTTTCTGTTTAGGGTTTTTTATTTGTTTAGGATAATCAATTTACTTGAGAATTTATTCCCTGAGAAAAAAAGTATTGCACAGATAAGCATTTTTATAACCTATCTGCCATATCTCAACAAGATCTAAAGATTTAAAAGCTTCACATGCATGATAAAAGTCTTGCTTATGCCTAGGCAATTATTTTTCAAATTTAAATGTCTCTGTTAATAATGTGTTTTTTACATTCCTAAAGGGCTTTAGCTCATCTGAAGAACCAACTAACATCAGATTTCCTTTTTAAAAATAGATGACAACTATAATTTAAAAATGCAGTATTTACTTAGTTCTCATTTAACTGAAATTTGATGTATTTAGAAGCCTCCTAATTTATATTCAGGATCACCATTTCAATACCAATGATCAGAATTTCATACATATTTGTGCTCAGCAGCTACTGCATGCATACTGATGAGTCCTTTCCAAGGCATTCCTGTGGCACTAACATTTGCAAATGCTGTGCTGACATGGTGGTCTTGCAGGCAAAAAACTGCACATAGGTCCCCAGACCACACCAGTGATACTGTCAGTCCAAATCCAAGATAAAGCAGTAAAAATGGGATGCAAAATGTAGGAGGGGGCACAGAGTCCCTACAAATGCCTGTGCTTGCAAGCCTGTATCAGTAAAAGCAAGCTCTTCTCTTTTTGCTGGAAACTGAAGTGGTGGCAGTTTTTGCAGCAGCTTGTTACACGTATGATTCAGAAGTTTGGATTTTGTTAAACACGCTTCTCCTCAGAAGGAAAAGTTCAAGGTTTCTCCCCAAAGGGAAGCAAGTTCATGTCCCACTTGCCTCTGATCTTTATCACCTACATTTAAGAGAAGTGCTGAGCATCACCCCTGCCTTGGGATGAAACAAGGTCAGCCTGTTCCCTCACACAGCACCTGGGCTGGGGGCTCTGGAAGTCACTGTCAGTGACACATCAAGCTCCTGCTGAGATCAGGGCCTGCCACGGGAAGCCAAGCACGAGGACACCGTGGCTGCTCCCACCTCTGAGAATTCAGCCTTCTCAGAGGAGGCAGAGAGGAGTAACTGGGCACCTCCAGCAGGAATTACTGCAGACAGTTAGAGGAGGATTTGTCAGTCACCTGTCAGAGCTTTTTGAAGCTCACACACAGCAGAGAGGGGCACTGAATGAGGCTGGATGAATTTTAAGGCACTTGTGCCCTTGCCACTTGACTTATGAACTGTCTGTTAAGTCTCCCTTCCCCAAACCCCACACTACTGAAGCACCTCTCTTTCACATGATACTGCTTTTTAGAATTTGCATCAGAATGTTCAATGCTTACCTAAAATAGAGAATAATTGCATACATTTTTTTACTGTTTCAGGCTCTGCTGTGCAGAACAAAGCCAAATCTACTCTCTAATAATGCAATTTCAGCTGCACTGTAGCATACACAGCTTTGCACTCAGTGGTTCTTCTCCACATGGACTGATATATCAGTTTATCATTGTATCACAACTGGAATGCTTTTTAGATTATTCTCTCTCTTTCTCAATATTCTACACAAAGAACTTAATAAAGGACATCAAGCTGCTTAGGTGATAAAAAACATAGTCAAGATCCTTCCATTTTATTCACAGAAAACATGATTTCTTCAGCCATACTAATTTCTAATACAGAGCTAGGCTGACTGCCTGTCATTTTTACTTTCCTTTAAAGAAAGGCTGGTGAGCAGAGGCTGGTACTAGGAACTGCAATCCTACAAGTTCACTCTTACAGTAAGAGTGCATATTTCCCAAGGGATGCCTGGCCAGGAAAACCACGCTGGGGATTTCTGCAGCAAGTGCCTCCCTGTCACTCAATGTCTCCTCTCATTGTCAGAGCCATGGATGCCCCAAGATGGCTCTGCCCCAAGACTGCTGCTGTGCCACAGCAGAGAAACATTACACGTGTGAGTGGAGCTCTGGTGTTTTGCAATTCCTGGCTGACTGTAACCACAGTGACAGGACCCTTTAGGAACTGCTATACAACATTGTCATTTTTTGGTATGTATTTTTTTGTTTGTATTTATTGCTTTGTTTTGCAGAGGACTGCCACAGTACTGTTCCCTACTTGCACATTTGCTGCTAAAATCTATTTATTACTTTCACAAGACACCTAAAATTTGACTAATAACATTGCTTGTGAACTGTCTACCTCTTCAATAAAAAAATTTCTCCAAGCTGTCTTCAACAGCTCCTTCTCCAGAAACTGTTTAAGGCAAGGGTAGGAAAGCATTTCCTGTTTTTGCTGAAGATCTTCAATTACAAAGCCTCTCCACACAAGTTCATGAGCTCTTTCTTAGCAAAGTTTCTGGATCTGTGGACTTTTTCCCTATGGACCTTCCACAGAGAGATAGAATGATCTGTACATGGATAAGGCAGAGGATATGGGGATCTCATAGTGCTCATCAAAAAAACCCTCATTTTAGCCATTTATCAGTATTCTACCAGATTTTTTCAGTCCTGTGTAGCTGCCATATAACAAATTCTAACTGCATAGTTACTTCTTCAAGCAAATTTTGCCTGTCTGTCTCAATAATTTGCTCTGTCCTTCCATTCCCTGATATGCAGCTCTGCTGACACCACACAAAATCTCATTACAAGTTGCCTTGAGTAGACTGATGGGCTCTCCACAGTGCTGCAGCTCATTCCTGTGCTCTGGGAGGGGACCAACACTATTACATCTTCCATTTCTGGTTCTGTGTACCAGCAGGATTTATACACTGGAAAACTGGTAAGAAAAAAAAAGCTCTATTGATCCTAACCCATGATATGGGGTTTTAAAAAATCACTAAATAAAAGGGAAAATATCTGTACAAATTAATAAGCTCTGGACTGCAGCCTTAGCAAGAGTCATGCTTGAGTTTCTTTATATACCTCACTATTGTCCCATTCAGTTTTATTTTCACTAATTCTGCCTTTTCCCTTAATTTTGTACAGTCCCTTCCTTTTTTTACATTGCACAGCTGTTCTGAATACTGCAAGAGCCTTAAATCGTGTCTCGGAGGAAATAAAAATATTCCTGTTAGATTCAGCAGAGGAACTCTGCCAGGTAAGGGAGGGTTTCTAAATGAAAGGCAACACAAATTCAGTTTTTTTCCCTCAAAGCTGCAATGAGAGGGATGAGTATGCACCTGCCCACCTTCTTTAGCCCTTTTGACAGGCTGGGATGGAAAACCCCCAAAATACCTGCTCATTCAATCCTGAGTTTAGAGTGCCAGTCTGAATTCAAATCCAATTATTCTGCACCTATCTGTTAACCAGGCAAAATATTTTATTGTCTTTGCTTCAGCTTTCTCCTCTCATATGAAGTTCTGCCCTTGTCTTTCTGGGCTTTTTGCTTTTTTGCTTCCCTGGGAGATGCCAATTTAATAGAGAGATTTTGAAGGATATGAATCCAGCTGTCAAATAGAAGGATCAAAGCCTGGACACCTGTTTTCATCTCCTGGTTCTATCAAATGGGCAATCAATCTCTTCCCATGGCACTTAGCCAATAAGATCATCAATGGGTCACTCAAATGTCAGCATCTGAGTGTGCAGAGCTGAGTATCAGCACAGATCAGCAGGTCCCACCTTGGCAAAATGAGATTTGGGGAAATGCAGCTTTGAGAAGACTCAGTGCAAAGCTATCAATGTGCAAATGCATCAATGCAAACACTAATGTAGTTTGGAGTGCTGTAAAATAGCAATTACTGGCATGTGCTGTGAATAAGATATTCCAGTTCCACCAGCTGAAATATGCATAGATTTGGGTGCATGTTTTCCCTCTGATTTCCCTGGCTGCATTTTCAGTGGTAGTGCCTTAATATTTTATCTCTGCATAGGGAAACTGCCTAATAACTGCTGGATTGCTCACCTTTGGTTCCACTGATAGGTTAGTTTTGTATGCCACACTTTTGCTGTAAAATATTTGCATTTCTTCTGATTGATACCTTGAGGATCTGCAAAAATCAAGGTCATCAGCATCCTCTTCCCTGAGCAGCAGGCTCCTGTTCCCCCTCTTGCTTTCTATCTAAGTATTCTACCATGCAACAAGATGAAGAAGAGACTACACAAAACAGATATTCCCTTGCAATGCAAAGCAGCCTTAATTTGTAAAAAAAATCCTTATTAGAGACAGGAACCTTGCTGGATGCTTCAGGAAAGAAGAACAGTTCTTTAAAAAGGAGTTGCAGTGATGAGTTCACAGTTGAAAAAGATCAAATTTGCTGCACCTTATAGGGCATAACAAGGGAGAAAAACCCCAGACATCTCCAGGTGGGGTCTCTCCTTGTGCCTTAAACTCATGTTTAGGAAGATGTGTAGGTAAATATGTGACAGGCTCCACGTGGATCTGATAAGAGGGGTGTGAGAATAGGAGGGAGTGTTCCTGCTTTCTATTTCCTGGTGGCCACTTTCCTAATCAACTTCTATTAACTTAGATTTTTCTGAGTCCAGCCTGGAAGTTGCAGTGTTTAAAGCACGGGTTTTGGCAGCATGAGCTAAACAAAACAAGGATCAGATTTTCAAAATCATTTCGTAGCACAGAGATACACATCCAGTGTCATGCTTTTCCAAACAGGAAAGTCACAGAATCACAGAAACACACAATGGGTCAGGTTGGAAGGACCACAGTGGGGCAGCTGGCCCAGCCTTCCTGCTCAATCAGGGTCACCCAAGAGCACATGGCACAGAATTGTGTTCAGACTGTTCTTGAGTATCTCCAGTGAGGGAAACTCCACAAATTATCTGGGCAATCTGTTCAACAGTCCTGCCTGACTTTCCTTAGGCCTAAATATCTCCTTTCCCTAGGCCTGGACAAAAATTAAAATCTACCTAGTAGTATCTCAGAACCACTCAAATCTTGTCCATTCTACAGCTGATTAAAAAATCTCCAATATGGCCTGAGTACATGGGGACAGAGATTAATGCTTTCTTGGAGGGACACCTCCCTCAAGGCTGGGTAGAACAGGGAATGGGAATCTGTCAGGATTTTCAGTCCAGATCTGTGCATTTCCTTTTGTCTTTTCTTTTGTTGGAAAGCACTGACTTAGTTTTACCTGGAGGCTTTGCCTGCATTTCTCACACAAGCCTGTCTCCATTGCCAGCACATTTTCCACTCAAAAAGATAAAGCTTGTGGGGATGAGTGGGTTGTTACAGCAGAGCTGTGCTGCAGGGTCTCCTGTGTTCTTCCAAGTGTTCTGTGGTGGGTGTTTGTTTTTACTTCTTTCAGAATCCATAATGACTCCATCCTTTCTCCTTTTCCCCAGCGTTACCCGCTGCACATGAAAGCAAAGTCAACAAGATCAGTGGAACTAATATCATACTGAGTTCCTGAGGATAAGTAATCAGAATTCAAGCCATCAGGAAACAGCCTAAAAAATAAGATGCTCCAAAATATCTGGCAATAAAAGGCTTTCATGGATACAAACAAATAGCTTTTTTCCCCCTATGTTTAGAATACATTTTGTTTTAATTTTTGGTGGACCAATATGTAAACCCAATTATCTTTGGGGAGAAATCTGGATGATAAATGGTCTGATGTCAATTAAATCCTAAAATTCAGATGCTGCTAGGATGACTTTTCTCTGACTGGATTGAATTGGCTTCCCTGATTATACAAGGAGAGAATCATTGTGAAAGCTTTATATGATCTTCCTAGAAAAACCCTATATATTAAAATAGTAGTTCACCGTTTGAAGTCTGGTGCAGAGGTTGGACTCTGTCCTGATTCTGAACTATATGGATATTTTTGCATTAAGATTTCCTCTGTATTTTCTCCTTGCCAGGATGGAGAGGATTTAATTTAAACTCAGGCAGTGAAGATTCTAATACAGAATTCCGAGCTGGTAAAAAAGCTGTGGAGTAGACCCACGTGATGAGAGAAGAGGTTACAAAGTCTTGCCTTCTGTTAATGGATGAATTTATACTTCCCAGCTATTGCCAGGTTTTACAGATAGGACATCATCCTTTCCAGACCTGAGTAAAGAGGGCCAAGCCTGTCTCTGGTGGAGGCCCACTAAGACTGTGGCATTACTGTTCTGTGATTGACGTGCTGCAGAATCAGATTAGGCACCAATTTCTCCAGTGGCCGATCCCATGAACTGTCATGCTGCCACCCAGATTTACAATCCCTGCTCTCTTCCATGTAGGACTCCATTTTACAGGGGTCCTGCAAATCAGCAGTTTGGCATTTTACTGAAATGAGCAGAACAGAAGCTGTTTTTCTCACCAAAATTGATTTAATTTGTACAGTACATTCATTATCTATAGCATAGCTGCATACAGTGTTTAATTGGTCTTTGGGACGTAGGAAGCAAAACACTGCCCAGTTGGAATACAGCTTGAAAGACATTTTCCTGATTAGGAATCTAACTGAATCATGGTTCATTAGCAGATTTCTATCTGGAGATGGAATCTGGAGAGGTAGTTTCTAAATGATGTGGTTTATATTAATGCTGTCTAGCCAAACAGACAGTCTGGCTGTGTCTCTGTAAGTGTTATCACGATCTCTGACAGAACAAAGCTTGAGTAGGTATCTCTTAGTAATTACTCTGCAGAGCGAGAGCTGAGCTCTTTTGCTTTTTTCTCCCTACAATTTTCTACTGAAAATGGTATCATTTTACTTAATCTTTTCTGCAAAGTTGGATGGAGGTTTTTGATCAGCCTTTTTATGACACTTTCTCAAAAATGAGCAGCTATATTGCATTTTTTGATTGTTCCAAACTGTTGTGAATCCTTTGACGGACAAATTTATTTCTCCTTCATTATGTCTCTCCTGTAAATTACTCTTTGTCACAGCTTCTGCCCTCTTCTCCTCAAGAACTGGACCTGTCCTTACCTCTCTCTAAGAAATGGAGTGCAGGGGATGCTCTACCCAATTATGTTTTCACAGGATTCAATCAGTCCAGCTATGCTGATTTCCACTAGCTGAGGTCTTGGATGACTATCTCTGAAATAAGCTGTCTCCTTGGTCAGAGAGATTTCAGGCATATTATTTTACATGGGTGGTTTCTCCAGTAAATGAGCCTTGCCTGTCTATCTTTGAAGTTTTAGTCTAAAGTGGATCATTTCCTGAACCATTCACTGTATTATCAATGCTATTTCCATTTAAAAAAACCCCTCTTGTGGCTATAAGTCTTATCAGACCATTAACATTTGCCTTGAAATTCCAGCTAAAGCTTAGGCCAGCATGCAATTTATGAGAGGAGCTGGAATTCTGTTGCTAGATTTGTTTCCTTATTTCTTTGCTCTTCCTTAATTCCTTTGAAACCTTTTCAGGGAGAGATTTCAATACTGCAGGATGATAAATGAAGAGTCCAGCATTCCCAGGCAGAGGCTGCAGAAAGACAAAGGAGGGAGCAATAGTTCTGCTCTGCAGTTTTGTGCTTCTGCTCTTCACCTCCTCACATGATGGCCAGAGAGCATTCAGGGTCTGTGGGTCCTGCTGAAAAGATCCAGGAGATATTTGGGATATAGTGTCATTTTTCCTGCTCTCAGTAGCATAGATGTCACCTCCTCTTAGTTTTTCCCTCCTGTTGCTCCTAGATTTTGGTTCAGCACTGGATTTTTTGCTCATTTTAACAAATATATGACAGCAAGTTCCCTGAAACTTCAGTGTCTATATCCAGACTGTTCCTACTCAAGAAAAGCTAAATAAGTTGTACTTGGTTTAAACACTTTTGCCTAGGACTGCATGTTTAAAATGCTGGACAAGTTTGGCCTTGGGGCAGGTGGTGCAGTGAAAAAAATGAATATTCAGCATCTCTCCAGGAGAATTTCACCTACAGCACTGCTTATAATGAGTGCTTGCTACTCTGCTGGCTTATGCCAAGTGGAAAGGGAAATGTCAGACACTCCTGATTTATTCTATATTTCCTTTTTACCTGTGAAGTTTCTTGATATCATTCTTATTCAGCTTACTTCTCCACTTTGTGCAGCCAGACTCAACTTGAAGCAATGAAATATTTCAAATAAAGATAATTTTACTATCTACTTTTCTCCCTGAAGGTGCTGCTCAGCAGTTACACAGAGACTGAACCAACTCTGACCTGGAAGTTCACAGTAGAACTCACCTGTGCTGGCTTAAGAACTCAAATTCTATTCCATAGCAATTTCTTAACAAAATCATTTAACTTCTCTGCTTAAACTTCATCATATTCATGTCTGTCCTTCCCTTTCTTCCAAAAAATCCCAGAGGGTTTTAGAAGATGGAAAATTCACCGCTAATGCATTTCAGATCTCAGTTTAACTGACAAGCTATGCTTCTCAGCTCTCATCTAACTTACAATGTTTACCTTGATAATTAAAATTAACAATCAACACTGACAGTATTTCCAAGGGTCGACAACCACCTGTGACTCTGGACCATTGAAGGCAAGCCCAAGGGTATTGGATTCTGCAAGCTGCTCCCCAACCAATGCTCTCTGACAAGGTTGTTATTGCTATTTTAACCTCTTTTTTTTAAAAAAAAGTAATTCAATATACATGCTCTATGTTATTCCCAACAGAGCCATCTCTCCTCCAAGGCATAACAGAAGAATGGCTTTAATAGCAAAGCTGGACTGCAGTAAAAAACATTGCTAAAAAAAATCAGCCACAATTCTGATTAAAGTTGCTGCTCTGAGTACCAAGGGTTACAGTTACATGGAATTGAATTTTTAAACAGCTGAAGGTGCTTTGCTTTTCCCACCCAATTAATTACTTTTTTTTTTTTTTTTAAGCCATCCCCTTTGAGATTTTTTATTTTTTAAGATACTCAAGGATTTGGTGAAAGGTAACTGTGAGCGGCATCAATGAAAATCCTGCATGAAGATCTCTTGGGGATTTACAGATCCTCACAAGCTCAGCCAAACATTTCCATAAATATTGCAAGGAGGTCACAGCAGGTGAACTCTGCAGAACCTCAGAGAAATTTCCACTGCAAAACTCTAGCAAACACAGCTTATGCCCAGCTCCTTACGTGCCCTGACTCTGCAGCATGGCCCAAGGGTGGGGAAGGGGGGAGCTGCTCCCTAAATCGCTGCCATTTTGCAGCAGAGATTTGGAGCAGGACAAGCTCCTGCATTTTCCTGCTCACCTGCAGCAGGGCCTGCAGTGTGAGGGGAGCAGGGAGCTCAGTGAGGGGCTCTGTCCTCTCCAGCCCAGCATTGTTCCCACGGGAAGAAACATTCTCTCAACTTTCACTGTCAGCTGGGCACTCTAATGGATGATCTCTGTGAGAAATATTCCTAACAAATCTGTGTCCTGTCATTTTCACTTCAATCTGCTCTTCTCACTGTGGGTTTCATTCCTTCCAGGGAACAGGAAGGTAAACTGCAGTGTGGGGTGCAGCCTTGGCAAAATCACCAGGAGGAATTAAAGTGAGGATGGAAACAGGTCCCCAGGGAGTATGATCCATCATTTCAGCCATTGCTGCTACTGGGATTCACAATGTTGGATATTCCCAACATCTATCTGAAGTTTACCATCCCTCTGTCTGAGTGGGAAGAACAAGCAAGAAATCTTCCCTACTGCAGCCAGAGTTCAAAGCCCAGCCTGTTAGCTCACATCACTATTAATTTCATTTTACATTAATATATAATTCGGCTAATGCTTCTCTGTGGATTTCTCACATGTCAGAAGAAGCAAACACATGTTTATTTAACTAACAGGATGCAAAAAAATATATAAATTAATATAAAGTAGCCCTGGCTACACTGGCACTGCCTGAGGTTATCAGAGAGCCAAATACAAGACAAAAGCAGCAGCATTTCCCATCCCATGCCATGAACAACAGGACATTAATTCAGACTTAATCCAGATTTTCTGCAAGAGTCAATCCTTATTTTGTCATTGATCTCCAACATGGGTGTTGTTCTCACAGCCTCCTAACTCTTCCTAATTTCACTTACCTGGAAAGAAGCTTCATGGCAATCTTCTTGCTGTGCTCTAATTAGTTTCTATCTCTCTGACAATTATTTTACCAAAGCTCTAATTTTCATAAAACAAATTGTCATTCCTGTCATATGCTCAGTAATTTAATTAATAACTTTAAGACCATTTTTTTCATGCCCTGACAGTTTATCTTTTACTGCTGTCACAACAAAAATATTGTTGGACAACTGTATTTTGTATAGATACCACAGTTTTAGGTGGAAATTCTTACTGTTGATGTTTCTTCTGTTATCAGGAGCTCAACGATCTCCTCAAGGTTTTAAGGGATGCATTTAAACACTGGGAACAATTAGCATTAGTGAATGGTAGAGGTCAGAGACAATTGAATTATAATGAAAATTACTCTGAAGAAGAGGGTGAGATTTTTGAACAATTATTATAGCACTAAAAATAAGCTATAATTTGAGATATTAGGGGCCAACACAGTAAAGTGGGAAAGGCACACAAGTCAATACCACTTGTCCATATTATGTGGGGAAAATGCAGAGAATTTAAGAAGGTTAAAAATAAAGCACATTATCATAAGCAGGTTTCTATAAACTGGATTTCTGTAGGCAGCTGAAGAAAAAGCACTCTAGCCAAGAGTACACGTATGACTTTGGCTATCATTCAGTCTTCTAAACACTTGGAAAGACACCAGAGAGATCTGGCAGAGAGGCGCAGAATTAATTTTATTTTCCTCTCTAACAAACCTCCATGTACGTATGATGAGATTTAAGGAATAAGATGTATAAATCCCAAGTGATTATTTAAGGCTATCATTTAGCCTTGTAATTACTGTGGTCTCTTAACAGCTGCTATGTTTAATTGATTGAAATGCTTCAGGGCTGGAACGATTTATCTTGGAGCTCCATCTACCGATCCGATGGCGGCACGACGTTGTTAGGAGTCAACCTCGGGATAAATCCCACAGTAAGGAGGAAGAAATAAAACCCCTCTGAGAGCTGCTGGGACTCACAGCAGGGCTGTAGGTGTATCCTATATATCCTATACGTGTGGTTTGGCAGGTATGGATCCCCCTACCTGCCCGTGCCCAGTGCCACAGTCACCCCTGTCACACCTCCAGGCTTTTCAGGAAATGGGGAGCTGATTCCAAAAGTGTCGCTGTGTTTTGGTCCCAGGGGCTGGGATGAAGGCACAGCACACCCACCTGGTCCCCAAGTCTGAGGAAAGCACTGCCCACACTGAGCTCATTAGGAGTGAATTTATATCTGTCACACACTTTGACAAAAGACAAATAGATCTCTCTGTAGAAATCCAAGTCTATTTGCATAAGATTTTAGACAGACAGCTTCACCTTCACTTCAGTAGAACTCGAGATGTATCAGAGTAAAATCGTTGTTCTTTGGTCCATTATCATTTTTGTAAAAGATATTCAGCACTCTGTTTTAGAAAACAGAAATCACTCAAGATTTCATCTTTGAAAAGCAATCGAAACAGGTTTAACGTGAGCTCTCTTTAAAAAGAGCTAAATTGTTTTTTCAAATTACTTATACCAGTTTGTTACAGAGAGACCAAGAAAAATTAAAAAGAAATTAAACCCGTATGAACAATAACAGAGCATTTGGAAATAGACTACATCTGAAATTCCAAACATTGGAAACAAGGCAGAAAGAACAAACACTGTCTTAGAAATTAACTGTATCAAGACAGAGCAGTGGTTGCATACTGAGATTTGGAAATAGATTTATACAGCTAAGAGTGGTCCCCAAAAGGGAAATTTCCACTGCAGAAACAATGAAGAGATGGACAGCAGCAACACTTTGCTCCATAGCCTGGGGTGCCCTGAGCAGCTCTGAGTTTTATGAGGAATCCACTGCAGGAAAATCTCTGGAAATGCTCTGGCTGTGCCAGCAGTGCACACAGCCTGCTGGCAACAGAGAGAAAAGGGGATGTGTGGGGTCAAAAATACACCATTTTTCCAACAAAGAGAAAGAATGCTACAGGCAAGTGCAGTTACACCTGACAGCAAAATGACCCAGCCAGGCATCAAGTGCATGAACCTCTGTCCAAGCTGGATTCTACTCAGAGGAATAGGAATATTCAAAGAGAAAAACTAGGACATTAAAATCTTCTTTGGAGATTTGTTCATATAATAAAGCACAACAGAAATCTTTTTGTAGGATTCTATTTATATCCTGAGGTCTTTACTGGCTATTAATTAAAAACTTATTGTCTGCTTAGATGGACAAAGACATTCAGGAGCTCAAGTAGAAGATAAAAAATTAGACTCCATATAATTAAAAAGAATTCTGAAATATGTTTAATTATGTGTTTTATCTCTCTGAAAAGCAATTTGAGTACGTTTCCTTTGCTATCAATAATGACATTAATGAGACAATTTTTCAGCTGTCTCAAGAGCCCAGCAAGCCAAGGGCCCCTGGGGCACAAGTACTGTACTCTGGAATCCAGGGCTGTGTACACAGACCTTGCATGCACACAGCAGCAGCTTCTTTTGGACATTGCTGCACTTCCTGAAGCAGTGCTTTCAACTCCATTCTCTCCAAATGTATTGTGCATGTACATTTTTTTTATTATTATTATTATTATGCCTGATGCACTGTAAACACTAAAAGCTCTGTTGATTTTATAGGTCACTGAGAATACAACCAGCAACAGGACAAAGTTGTCACTGCAGCCTTTTCTCTCTCCTCACAAGTTTTGCTTTGGCTCCATCCTTGCACAGGGAACAACCACCTAATCCATAATATTCTGCTAATTATTCCTTGCCAAGAATACTTTTATCCCTATAAAAATTCCACCTGCCACTGTGACAGAAACAAATCATAAATGCCTGGCATAAAGGAATAACATCTAGCAGGAGCTTATAACATTTTTCTTGACAGAACTGTCTAGTTTAGTTTGAATTTCTAGAAACAGCACTCTGCTGAGAAAGCACAAGCACCCACCCCCCTGCAACCCATTCCATGGATTTTTTATCTAGATCCACCCGCAGCACAGACAAATTTTATTACAAGCTCCCACCAGGGAGGGCCCTGGCTGGCAAACAGGACCTGGCAATGCCATGGATAAAGCTGTTGGTGCCAGGCTCCTGAGCAGGGCTGGTGATGTCAGGGGCTGGTAACCCTTGATGGCCTCTTGCCTTTTCAAAAAAACTCAAAAGAGTTTATAACCACAGCACAGAGAAACTCTGCCAGTGCTAAGGAGGCTGAAGAAATCTCCTTGCCCAAGGAAGGGATGAGGAGCAGAGGCCAACAAGAGAGACTTATTTTTTGAGAGAATGTAACTCCCTAGGTTTAGCCTGGTTTTTCTTCCCTCTTTTTTTCCCCTGAGCTGTGGTCAAATGAGCCACCACAGCCCCGTACTGTTGCCCAGGTACTACAAAACCAGTAGGCGCCATGATGGTGGCTGCAACCAAGAACCCTCACAATGCCAGAAGAGCCAGAAGAAAGAAACTCCTCAGTTAAAAAACTAACCTTTTCCTCGGCGTCTTCTTCCCCTGAAGGTGAGGATCCTCTCAGCCAGGGCCTGATCCTCGTGGGCACTGCAGCCCTGCACCATCTGCCAGGCTGGCGGCATCGCTTCTCTTGCCCGGTGGCCATGTTGGGCTTCCCCTGGCACAGCACCTCCTGGAAGGATGGGTTCATGCTCCTTTTGTGGAAGGAATGCAACACCCACTTCAGCTGCTCCATAGTTTGTGTCTCTTTTTCCATTTCTTCCTCTCTTCCTGGGTTTTTTGTCCTTCCAGGGGTGCCACACACAGCTGCAGAAGCTCTGGGCGCCATGTTTCCCCTGAGGCGACCATGTTCTTTTTCCCCCCTCAGCCTCTCCTGAGGTTCTGGAAGGATCCTGCTGAGGCACTTGGGCTGGCAGGGACCCCTGAGCAACCCCAATGGGCATAGGAGCAACAAATCTGCCATAAAAATGTCCCTCGCCTTGGCCTGAGGTGACACCAGCCCCAGAGCCAGAGAGGCTCAGCCGAAGGCCGTGAGGGGAGAGCGCTCTGCCCTCACAACACAAAATGGCGGCTGCGCTGCAGGGCGGGAAGGGACACCGTGAGGGAGGTGAAGGCAGAGCTTGGTGCTGCTGCAGTGCCACGTGCTTTAAAAGGGAAAGCATTTGTTTGAGCCTGCATTTGTTTGGCCTGCATTTGTTTGAGCCCTCATTTGTTTGAGCCAGGCTTCCATTGTGCAGTCACGAAGGACGTGAGGGCACCCAGCCCTCAAAGCTGCACCACGAACAGCAGGAGCTCTGCTTGTCCCCGGTGAGTTTGAGGGGCTGAATTTGGGGAGTCAACCGCCCTTGTGGTTCCCTTCATAGCATTTTGACCAAAATTTCCACATAATCTGTGCCCAACTTCCAATCTTACATGAAATCTTTTTTCTTTCAGAAAATGCCACAGTTGAGGATGTTCCTTGTCTTTGCAGCCAAGTCACTCCAGCACATGAAAAGATTTAGTGGAGCACCAAACTTTAGAAAAAAAACCCCTGAGCATAAACTGAAACTCCCCTTTTAAGTCTTCTCAGAAATGATGCTTTTAGCAGTCTCTATTTATGCCTATCTGTCTGTACATGTATTACATCCAAACGCCATCTGCCTGCACGTGAACATCTGTGAGGCAGATTCTGCCCTGCTGGAAATGCACACTGGTATGATTATTTCATGAGTGGGTTTTTGTTTGTTTGGTTGTTTGTTTGGTTGTTGTTTCGGTTTGGGGTTTTTTTCTCTTGTCAGTACTGATATCAATTTAGTGCAATTTTATAAAATTTAGTAGACCTTTATTTTTTACCCTTACTGAGAAGTGAGAGCTGACTCTTCTGTATTGTCAGTCTAAAATGATCATGCATAAGGTCAGATGTTGTCTTTAATCATTTTGTCTTCAATAGTCTTTACTGAAAAGAGATGGATATCAACCAGTTTCTCCTTTCTTCTGGTTTAACTGCCTAAACTGCACATCCACAGCACCAGAACTTTTATACAGTATTTCACTGCTGATTGCCAGCTAGACGGGGGAGCTCTTTCTAAGTAACAAGTACATTGTTTCCTTTTTTCGTTTATTTTTATGTATTTAATTAACAGTATATTCCTGTGTTCTGGAAGTCTTCTTATGAGCATAAAGGAATTAAAAATATAAATTCACTCCTCCTGCAAGTCCCCACAAAATTTTTTTTCGATTAATCATCTACTGTAGTACTGATCTAAATCAGGCTGAAAACCCTGAGCACAATATCTCTCATTTTCACTTCATTTTGCAAATTCTTTAAATAGCCTCCATTATTTTTTCTGCCCTCTCTTTCACTTTTTTCTTTCTCAGATGCACTTTTTCTTTCTAAATTATTTTCATTTATTCCATTTTCATTCTGTCTTCCTTCACCACATACTCTGTTCTTCATCATTTCGTTCTCGTGCTTTTCCCCCTGTAAATGTTGCTGTCATCATGGAAACCAGTGTAAAAGGGTGACACTCTGCTTCATCATTTTCAATCTACAATTGCCCAGAGTTCAAAACTGAGAAAATTAATAACTTTGAAACCTGTGTGTAGTTTTCTGCCAGGTACACAGTCTTGCAATTTATCCTTATTTCCTTGTTATTAAGTATAGAGTGTGTAAACTTTGTGGAAAAAGTTGTGGAATTCCCAAAAAACCTTCCTCTGTCCTGTGGAGCTTGCAGAGATGCAGTGCAGGCTCCTGAATTAAATACTCTGACAACAGAATGAAATCCCTAATCCTGCAAATCATTTAACTGCAGTGTTTCCTGCTCAGTTCTGCCATTTGCACTTCACAAATCAAGTTATTTTCAGATGTATTTGTATTCTAAACACAGCATGGTCTGATAGTAGTGACATTGCCACAGAACTATTACATGCATGGGTGTATAACTGTTTCTTTCTTTTCACAGTAAAGTTTATATATCAAATTGGTTGTAAAAAAAACCCATAAACCCTAAAACTATGAGGTTTTAATTTATTTTGGCAAAGCCCTAATAACTCACATAGAACTGTAATTCTTCAAAGGACCTTTATTATGAAAATAAATCCTAGTACAAATTTCTTTGTCAGGGACTTTGCAATTAAAGATAAAACCATCCACCAAAAAAAAAGTAACATGTAAATGTAACATGTAAATGTGGATATCAAAATGGAAATTATTATATGTGAGGTAAAAAAAAAAAGAAAAAAAAAGCTTAAAGCACTGAAATTGGAAGGACAGGATAATCTCTGTCCCTGGGCACATAAAATTGCATGTCCAGCAGCAAGGATTTTTAATAAAGCTGCTGACTGGTAACAGAGCACTGCTGAAAAGCAAACCTCTCACCAGGATCTCAGAAAATAGTAGAAAAAAAAATGGAAAATGGGACAAAATGCAAAATTAGTTTACCAAAGGTAAAGCAAGTTGAGTGAATGTATCTCTGTTGATTAAAACCATTGTTTTAATCAGTAGAAAGTGATGCAGAGAAGATCAGGCTTCTGCAAAGAAAGTTGTGAATAAAATGCTAAAGCAGGAAAAGCCCTTGGTTGTGCTAGAAGAGGAATTGTTTCCTCAGGGGAGGATATTATTGTAATTCTTGAAGGATCAATACTGAAATCTGCCTTATTTAATATTTGCAGTAATGATTGCCACAAAAAGTATGCTAATGAAATTCTGCAGAAAGCAAACACTGGGAGATATTACTAACACAGAAGAGGATTAAAGGCTCAAGCAGGAAAGAAATAGATACTGTGACAAATGCAATAACAGAAATGGAATGAAATCTAAAAACATATAATGCATATATGGAAAACCAACAGCAGGAGCTCAGCACTTGGAAACCAAACACAGAAGAGATCCATTAGTTGAACAGAGGCTACCTATTAAGTCACTGCTGTGAAGACATCTGTGGCAAAGCTGAACACAATCCTAAAATATTTTTAGGTTTGGTATCGCTAATAGATATATTAAAATATTAGTGCAACTGCACGAGGCATTCCTGAAATCTCACACCAAACATTTATTTTTGTCCTCCTTGCTGGGACAGGTGGAAGTGTGCTGTAAAAATGGGAAAGTTTCTGTTACTGAGGTAATGAAGATAGTTCATCTTCTTTCCCCAGACTTATCATCAAGGCATTAAAAATCTATAATATTCACCAGTTCACCTTTTTGAATCACAGGACAGCTGGATAGATCAATGTCATGATAATATGACCAATAAATCAACACTAAAATATGTAATTTTGAGAGGATGGCTGCCTAATTATTTTCCCTTAAAGATCCACATTACACTTTTATTTACTATCTCAACATAAATATTCATGATAATCTCTATTTTTCACAGCAAGGGAAACTAATTTAGATAAGATTCCCTACAGATAATGATGGTTTTATTTGCTTGTTAGCAATTTGTTTCTAAAAGGGTAACACTTAACAAATAATGCTTGAGAAAAGTGAAGATTAAGATCTGTGTACTGACTGAGACTTGTCTGAATTAAGAACAGACACAAATATTTCATTTACGATGTTATCTTATTCCTTTATTAAAGAAAATTAATTATTTTTCTTAACCTGTACCTCTTGTAGAAGACAGATATTATGTCTAATTGGTGCATATCTTACATCTTCTCTTCTACCTCTGGTTAATAATTTAAAAGGCAGTACAGATTTGTACAGTACAGGCATGTATAGATTTTCTATTAAAGAGCAGGAAGCCTTTGGATGCCTGCCAGTAAATATTCTGTGAACATTTCTACCAACTGCAAAGAGGAGTCACTATCATTAACACTTCAAACTTAAGAATACAGTGTGCTCAAAACACCAAACTTGTTTGGTTTTGCATGAGTTATGAGGTAAAGAATGCTAAAATAAAATACAAATATTGTTAATTAAACTTTGTAGGTACACACTTTATTCAGGAACACCCATCTTTATGTGAATACATTAGTTCACTTTATTATATGTATTTGTGTTAGTGCTTTCATTCCATTAAATATGGAATGTTAAATCTGATATAAAACATGTGAGGAAGTTTATTATCGTATTGAAAAACAGCGTGTTCCAGGTCAATATTTTCAGATTCATTATCCAGGGAAAACAGGTATCATATACTAAGAGAACCCCAATAAATTTTCAGACAACAGTCCTGTCGTGTGCAAACTGATTAGTGTGTGAAATTTGTGGGCTCAAACTGCTCTGAAAGGAAACTCACCTCCAGGAATAGAGACATTCCTGATGGTAGAGGCAGAGCTCAGATGGATGGGACAGGGTGCACAAAATCCACTCCCTGTGGATTAATAACCGGGGTTATTGCCCTGGAACAGCAAGGCAGACACACCACTCCTCCTGCCAGAAATGCAGCTCCTGTCCTCAGCCTAAATGTGTGGTTTTGGTAAGACTTCAACCCTCCAGTATTTCATTTTAACTAAAAATGTGGGTGTTTGCTGGTGCTGGTATTTTAAAGATAACCATACGCAAGTAGAAAGAGACAACTGCTGCCAAAGCTAGAGACCATTAAGCGGGATCATTGCTCATCATCAGCCACCGGGTCCCGTGAGTTCCCACCGCCGCTGGCCTCATGTTTCCTGTATTTCACACGCCCTGGGCAAGCAGAGGTTCCTCTCAGCCGTGCTCTGGATGGGTGGAGGCCGCTGGTTCAGCTGCGGGGCGCTCGGCTGTCCCTTCCCTCCTTCCTCCCCTCTTCCCTCCTTCTTCCCCTCTTCCCTCCTTAATCCCCTCTTCCCCTCCTTTCTCCCCTCTTCCCTCCTTCCCTCTTCCCTCCTTCCTCCCCTCTTCCCCTCCTTCCTCCCTTCTTCCCCTCCATC
>VZTB01004936.1:36913-221153 GCA_013397245.1 Thryothorus ludovicianus | reverse complement strand
TCCTTCCTCCCCTCTTCCCTCCTTCCCTCTTCCCTCCTTCCTCCCCTCTTCCTTCCTCCCCTCTTCCCTCCTTCCCTCCTTCCCTCCCTCCCGCTGCTGTGCCCAAAGCTCCAAGGGAAGAGTGGAACAAGGGCCCGCCTGCAGCAGCCACGGGCGCCGAGGTCAGTCCTTCCAACAGCGGAGCCCTGCAGCTACGGGCAACCTTTTGTGACAGTTGGGTCCCACAGCTCCAGGGAAATCGAAGAGATGATTTGGTGTCTTTTCCTATTTGTTTTCTGGAGTTGATCAAACTAAACTTTCCTGACTTAAAATCAAGTGTGGTTTAGGTTCAAAGGAAATGCTGCTAACAACCTATTGTCAGATTCTGTTATTTCTATGCTTCATAATAACTAATCTTGCAAATATTTACATTTATTGCATTGAAAGACAGTCTGATTTCATGATCACAAAGTATGAAATGCCAAGGAAATGTGCCTCTGGTTTCCCTCTTGTTTCTGCAATGAAAATACTTTAGTATGGCCTCACACCCGTGCATGCTTTTAGTTATATCTGTCAAAGCTGCTGCTACTTTCGTGTCTTCTTTGTCCATAATCTCTGCTGCACAAGTGAAGTCCACTGTTGAATAAGTGAACTTCTTTTTTAATTTGCTGCATCAAGGAGGTAGAAAAGAGGATGATGCCCTATCACTGCATTGATTTTACTTCCTATTCCACTGTTTAATTTCTACATTGTGTTAGTGGACTTTGAAGTTCCAGGAGCCAGCTGAGGTAGCTCACCAACACGTTTCATGTTGGAAAGAGAGAAATGCAAGTTGTCTTCACACAGCAAGGACATAAGTCTGTCAGGGCAGGAGAGCTTTACTCCCTCAGTTTGGAGACAGGCAGGCATCCTTTCAACTTCATTTTTTAAGTTCATATTTGCAGAAGTCCTCTCCTGTGAAAATTTATCTCTAATATATGTGCATATACTGTATATATAATCTACAAGGTTCTATTAAATTGGAAAGATTATCTTGTCATTGTCCATAGAAAAATTTTATAGAAATAAAAAAGAGAAGTACATTTGACTGGAATGGTCTTATGCAAATCCATCACTGTTGGTGCTTGCATTCTCTTCCCCACTCCAAACCAGTTTCTCTCTGACATACAGGTTTAAGGAGCCAGCAAGAAGCTTTATCATCTCACTGGGAGTCTATCAGTTCCCAGAATCATCCCCAAAGACCAGATGATGTTCTATTGGTGTGAATACCAGAAATCAATTTTAGCATGCATGCCAGAGATTAATCATCACTACTCTTGTCTGTTCTGTCTCCAAATTAAACATTTTGATGATAGTCCCTCATTCTGTGCTGGTAAGTAACTATTATTTGGTAATTTAATTTTTATTGGCTTCACTGAAGTATCTGTGAAGGGTCCAGGCTGAAGAGGAAGAAATTATGGCAAACAGATGGTTTTATTTATTTTGCATTGTTTAAGTTACTTCAGATATTCTGAAATCTAATTCAGATGTGAGGTGGAGAAATGCATTTAGAAAATGTGGGATATGTACCAGTGTTGACAATCACAAATGGAATCCTGCCCACAGCAAGTACACTTCATGTTTGTAGTGGTCTTTCAGCTGTCTCCTGCCTTATCCATCCATTAGCATTGCTTTAGGCTTGCTGACAAGGTAATGTGACAATTTCAGCACCAAAGAGGTGCTAAGCAAAGATGACTCTAAACGGGCCACCTACTTACTGTGGAGAGCGTGACTGTTTCTGCATGAAATCCTTTTTTTGCTGTTTGGGAGGATTCAAATGTGATTTTCTGTTCTTTGTGTCTAAGATAATATGACAAGAACTATAGCTGAGGGGAAGGAGAATGAGGACTCTGGATTAGAAATGTGTTTATTTCTCTAGGCAGAAGACTGATTGACAAGCTGAGTGGTATCCAGTATAAAACTCCCTAAATTTGGGAGCTTACTGAAGTAAAATGGTGCTGTAACTGAGGCACCCCTGCAGCTGCCATAGCACTGCCAGAGTGGACAATTCTTTGGGTTTTCAGCTACTCCTTTTTCCATCAATGCCTACAAAGATGCCCTTCTAAAGAAGCAAAAGATTTCTTTTGAAGGGGTAATTATTTTCTTAGACATGAAAAAATAAGCAAACAATCAGACTTCCATGACCTAGTGATCTTTATTTACTGCAAACTGACTTGACATCTCCCACAGGAGTTTTTTACCATGGATCTAATTTTTTAGATAGGGATCTTCAAACACTCGATCACTTATTTGGGGAAAGCATTGAGGGGTGTGTGTGTATTTATGTCTGTCTCACTCTTTTCCCCTTAATGCATTTTATTTCCTGCTTATATGAGAGGTGTATTGATGCAGAATAAGAGCTGCTACATGTTTGGTTTCCTTGCTGGGCTTGATTTCTCTCTCCAGGTCCACCTCACCCTTCTGGAACTCATGAAATAACCAGATCACAGAGTTTCCAGTTTAATCACTATTTCTTTTCTCTTAAATAAAGATCTTGTTACAATAAACAAACAGCAGTGTTACTAATAAAGTCTTTGCTGTTAATATTTAAGAACTGTTATATATTAAAAAGATACTCAATTTTAAGTACTCAAGATTTATTTTAGTTGTGTTTGTTAAAGAAACCAGAAGTGCTTATATAACTTTGATACATTTTTAAGACTTTAAAATATGTATAAACTCCATCCAATTTTCTCTGATCACAGCACTGAGTTTTACCTTTTCAGTACAGCAGATGAAAGTCAACATCTAATTGTGCTCGGGTTAAAACTGCTTTAAATACAGCAACAATAAACCCCACCACACACCTCAGTGGAATTCCTGCTTGCATTACAGAAGACAACATTTTAAAATAAAGGAATTGATGCTGAAAGAGCATTGAAAAGCTGAATCTGTTTATTTCAATTTAAAGAACTTAACTGCAACCAGATTTTAAAAAGGTGTAACCCAAACACATTTCAGCTATATCAAATTTTAAGGTAGATAGAGTATAATAATATTGCACTGTTTCTATGCTACACTTTAAAAAAACATTTACTATGGTACAATTTGATTAGAAAAGTGGAAAATACAGAAGTGACTGGAAGAAGTTTATTCGTTGTCATGTAGGCTTGCTTTGGGCAGGATCAGACCCTCGAGAGCTTGTCAGCAGAGAGCTGAGCCCTGCAGTTCTGTGGCAGCCCTGATGGATGTGTGCTGCTGTGAGCTCAGCACAGAGAGGGGATTTGGTGCTGCAGGTCACACAGAGCATGTTTGAAACACTTTCATGTTTTTTTATAAGGAGCTTCTAACTATGAGGGTGCTAAATATGCTATTTCTTAAAATGATATTCTGGGGCAGGTGAAGGTGAGAGTTCTTCTTGGGCAGTTCTACCTCTGCAGATAAATCTCCATGTGTGGATTATGCCCTCCTGACTGAGCTATAAACACAGTTCTACACAATTATAATGGAGAAGACCTGATAATAGTACTACTATATAAATTTTTATATAGTGACTTATGACAGTCCATAATTGATACTTCCAAACAATACAGATAAAAAAGATAATTTTTGAATAAAAGATTTTACCTTCTTGTGCAATGTCTTAAAAATTTGAATGATACCTTTGATTTTTATGTATAACAAAATGTATTTCGAACCAAGTCTGGAAATATTTGTTAATGGAGATCTCAGACTGAGCAAATTTCTTAATTAAGTTGCTGTTGCTCTCTGAAATGTCCGAACAATTTTCTTGCCACAGAAAAATTATCTTTCCAAAAAACGTTTCCTGTATGAATATTAGCTGGAAAGTCTGAGAAGGAGATAAAAAACCCAAACACCATTTTTTTGCTATTCACTTTTATGGCAGTTTTCTGATTTGTTCCCTTTTAGCTAAGTCATTGTTTTTCCTCACTGTTTCATGTACAAAGCAAACTGCATACCAAAACCACACACTTTTTATGATTCAGAAGTTGGAAAGGAGTAGAGATATTAATGCTATTTATTTCAATAACATAAAGTCAGCAGGTTGCCTTCCTTTCATTTTGGCAAGATAATAATTCTTATAAATGCTACTTTAATGCACAACTCTTCACACACTTTATGTTCTGCTCCCACCATATGTTATATAAAATGCTAGAGAAAATGAAGTTTTGAAGAGTCCTTATTGGGCCTCATTTTCTTTCAAATAGGAACAAAGAAGAAAATTATAATAGACATGAAGCTGCATCCACATACAAGTCTACACTTCATTTCAAAAATGTATTTTGAAATTGTTGTATCTTCTCTCTGTTATGGTCTGCTTATAGTGTGTGATTAGGCTAACTCAGATATACAAAAATGTAACAGGATTGGAGTAACAGAATTCTTTGCACTGCCTGCAGAAATAAGGATTATCTAACAAGCAAAGTAAAATGTTCACTTTTCTACAAAATGGGTTTGAAACAAAGTATTTGGAGGGTATAATAAACCCTGAATGTTTAGGTGAAAGTTGTTCAAAAGAAAAATCCACATGACTTTAAAAGATATGGTTACATTAGTGAAGGAACTGCTACAGCCCATGGCTGCTACACCATTTTAGAAAGAGATGAGATAAATTTCTGTGTATTTAAGTAAGTGTCTTGAAGAAAAGTATTATGTGACTCAGAATAGAAAATTACTGGGGAAAATACATGTAAGCCTACCTTTCTCCCCCTCTGCTCAAGTATCCAAATGAACACAGATTGGGTATCTATGAAAAGATATAATTACAGTTTTTTTAAATGTGTCATCCATCCTCTTTCATTTTACAGCTAAATTAGCACATCCCAAGCACACAGTAAAAATATGGAGCATAAAATCAGGAATATTTTATCTGTCTATATTTAATACAGAGTCAATGTTTAGAATGAGTATGGGAAGATCAAGGCTTTGGCACAGGCGAGCAGCACTTCGAGACCGCATCGAGGAGCAGCTTCTACTGAAGGCACATCAAGCAAGAGCCTTTCTGAACCGGGAAGGAATGGTAACACACACACCTGTGCACATGAAGCTGGCTCTCCACACCAAGCTTTAGGAGCCATCTCAGGAAAAACAGCTGCAAGTGGGCACAGGGAAGCTGCAGGCACAGGATCTCGGACTGCGCCTGGTGCAAAGGCACGGCTGAGAGTCCTCCCAGAGAGCAGTGGCCAAAGGCTCAGCCTGCAACTGGGACAGCAAAATCTGCAGGCTGGGATTGGCACTGAGGGGTTGAGGGATTGAGTGCATTTGGGGATTTGGGTCTGCATTGCTTTCAAGAGCAAGTCTGGGCTCCTATGCAGGTATTGCACTCACAAAATGCCTCCCCAGGAGGCAAAATCCTACTTAGATTACTTAGATGCAAAGTCCTACTGGGTCTTACCCAAAGCGAGAAGCCTGAAATCTCAGCTGAGCTTTGGTGGGCACAGGGGCTGGCTGCTCACTGCCAACAATTCTTGTTGCCAACCCACTCTGTTGCCAAATCCCTAACGGGCTGCTCTGCGGGGGCCTCACCCCCCAAGGAGTTGAAGGATGCCCCAGGCTTTTCAGGATTATTGGCACCATGGAAAGGGCTTCTGCCAGGTTCTGTGAAACTCCATTGCAGTTAGAATTGTTTCAGAGCAAGCTGATAGATGGTACTTGGTTCTCTTGAAACTTAATAGAAAGCTTCACTACTACTTGGTGATTAATTTTTATGCTGTTCTGTTTAACACATAAGATACTGCCACCGTAAAATTTTAAAACAGCTATTGTATAGGTGAGAAAAGTCAGCAGTGTTGCAAAGTGGGGAGTATTTTCCTGAAATGGACTACTGTGTAAACCAAGGGATTGCAGCTACCAGTGGTAACAAATAACAAGTGCTTTCAAAGCAATACTAGAACTGGAGCATTCCCGTATTTCTAATCGTAAGCCTGTCTTTGTTTCCAGAAAACAAGGAATTCTGAGAACAGGAGACAGGTCTTTGGAATGACATACGCTTTCCACCTTTGTCTTAGTACCTTCTTTTGAAAAACAGAAAGATGAAAGTGTTCTTTTTCTGCTGAGGCAATCACTCCTCCTCATCAAGAGAAGCATGCTGCAAATTGGAAACAAAACGGGGCTGTAGTCTATAGTAGATTAAAAGCGAATGCACGAGGGGTATGAAAGTGGGTGCAGATGTTAAAGCGGCAAAAGGGAAGATTATCTTTTAGGGCACTCCTGTAAAGGGACAGCGCTTTTCCGAGCGGGCCCATGCAGCGGCCGCAGCCCCGCCAACAGCGGCGCGGGGCAATGCAGCGCCCGTGGGGGCCGTGCCCCCCGCGGCTCCGGCAGCCTCAGCCCCCCACGGCTGCGGCTCGGCTCCCGCCCACACCACCCGCGGTGCCCCGGGGCCATCGCTCCCCACCCGCTGCCGTGGGCTCTCCTGCCCGCCCGCACGGGTTGCTACACGCGGGCATCGTCCTGCCCCATATTAGAGCCTCGGGACTGGGAGAGCCTGGCCGGGGGTCCGAGGGAGAGCTGCGGTGCCATGGAGGCGGCCGAGGCCACGGCCAAGGCACTGCGGGCACCCAAGTGCTCCCGCTGCCGCAACCACGGCTTCGTGGTGCCCATCAAGGGCCACGCCGGGCACTGCCGCTGGAAGCTGTGCCTGTGCGAGAAGTGCTCGCTCATCACCGAGCGGCAGAAGATCATGGCAGCCCAGAAGGCGCTGAGGCAGCAGGAGACGGAGCCGCCGGGCCGGGCCGGCGCGGGGCCCGTTCCGTCGGGCGAGGGCCGTGCGGCCGCAGCCCAGGAGGACGCTGCCCCCGAGCCCTGCGGCCACGAGAGGAAGAAGGGCGCGCAGCCCCACAGCGGCGGCAAGGGCACGGCATGCTGGGGGCCACCGCCACCCCCCTTCAGGGACGACGGTAAGCACACGTCCCCAAAGCCTCTTCCCAGCATCATCCTCTGTTCTCCTCCCGCTGTCCCGCTTTCCTTCTCCCGAGGGCACTGGTTGGCACGGTCGATCGTGCGGCCTCATCGCCTCCCTTGGCAGCTTCGCAGCGCGGGGCGGCAGCAGCGTGCTCGGCCTCGCCGCCCCTTGCGAGCTCGAAGCTGGAGCAAAGGGGATTTTCACTGAGAGGGAGGTTAGTCTGGGAGTGCAACCAAAAAGGGTCTGCTCCGCATGTTTCTCTGAGTGCTGTCACAGTGTTTATAAACTCAGAGGGACAAAATTCCTGCAACAAAAATGCTAAAAAGCTCAGCGATGGCCTGTAAATAGGGAAGGTACTGTTGCAGCTGTCTGTAGCAAACATTTTCTGCTAGCACTGTTAAAGAAAAAGACCTTTTCCCCTTAATTCATAACTGTAGCAAAAACTAAATTTGGCCAGGATGACTTGATGTAAAAGTGCATTTGGTATTTAGGAGCAGGTCATAAACTTCTCAGGTGGAGCAGTTGTATATGGTCTGTCATCTCTTAAATTGCTTCCTTTAATAGAGTCTTTCATGTGACTTGAGTAGTTTATTATAATAACTCCATTCTAGCAGTAGTCATGAATCTGAGCCTCTGGAGAGCTGACAGTCTGCAAGACAAAATGTTGTCCTGAGAAGCCCAGGGAAAAGACTTACTTTGGACATCTGTAGTCCCCTGAGAATACTGTAAATAACTTCCCTTTTTAAGGTTTGCTTTGGAATAAAAATATATTTGTAGATGACAGTAGCTAAACAGATGTTTGTCACTCCTTCCCTCAACATTTCTAACCCGCTGACCAACTTCAAAAAGAGATTAGGCAGGAATTACTGTACTCCAGAGGTAAACCTTTAGAAGGAAATTCTGTCTTATTGGAGGATGGGACAGACACAAAGGACTCTATTTACATTCCAATATCCACTCTGCTTCTTTTCCTAAGACTTGTAAGGCCATATAAGATTCAAGATGCAATATAAAAAGTGAAGTAACTGATTTCTACTTCTGAAGTTATGTATGACCCTAAAACTGAGCGTGCTGTAAATTAACCTAAGGAGTGACAGATAGGACTGCATTATTAGAATGCTAGAAAGTTAGAACTGCTGTTTCTGTGGAATTTTGTTTTAATTAAAGTCAAAAGTTAAGGTAGATTGTTTTGTTCTTGCTGATGCACTAAAAGAATAAGATTCAGCTGCCAGTGCTTTACTAAGGACAAACTTTACAGCACACAAGACAGAAAAGAATGCAGAATAACTGCATTACAATGTTATCTGCTGCACCTTTTCTTATTTCCTGAAAAAAAAAAAAAAATCACAAAATCAGTTCATGGGGAATTAAACATGAAACCAAAGGACTAGATTCTCCTGTCTGAGAATGGAATTTGTTCCTGCAGCTACTTTTACATAACTCCATAAAATTACATGGATAATTTTGCTTGTTCTTTTCTCATTGTTTCCTAGCTCACCCTGCTTTTCCTCCAGAATACACTGTCAACGCAGAATACCGAGAGAGAGAAATCCCAAAAGCATACCCTGGGTGTTCTGGGGTATATCCTTACCACCCATTTTCCTTGGGATTTGCTATGAATGAGCCAAGCAGTGGGGAAGCACCATCACCCCCGGGGATATCACTTCAGAGAGGATTCAGACACATTCCTGGCAGCTCTGTGCCAGGGAATGCAACCACTGTATCCGTGAGTAGCACACATTTAATTACTTCTGCTAGTACTGTGTTATTTTAGCTGCCTTCTTTCTGTTGAAGTAACCATGAAGAATGATCCTCCTTACCAGTTACTTCCTAGCATTTTGATACATTACACTGAAGAAAACATTAGCAAATGATGATGTTAACAATCTGACCTGCTTTCAGTACGATTCACCAGTTGATGTTAAGGTAGAGTGATCTGCCTCGAGATGATAAACAATAGATTTATTATGCTTGTATAGAAATTCCCTGTCACGTTTAAGGGCTTACTGAGGAAAAAAGAGTATGGCTGCTCCTGGTTTAAACCAACTCCTCCACTGAGTTGCCAGAACAGGTGAAATGGACTTAAAAGGTCAGTTTTGTTCTGAGAAGCCTGAGAAGTTCTTGCTCCTCAGTTGCAGCGTGTTACCCTGTGCACCAGGCTTTCCACATGGCAGCATGTGAACAAAAACCCAGAAACAGTCTGATAATGCAGATGTATCCTGGAGAGAGTCTGTAGATGGAAGGTGATCTGCTTCATGTGTTTCCACAGGTTCCAGATGGAACTGGAGATTTCCCTCAAGGATACTACACTCCTCTGCGTCAGTTCATCCCACCGAGTCTTCTGACAGGGATTCATTACATCCCAGCTCCGGTTCCACTGAACATCCTGGCTGAAACAGCCAAGGAAGTGCCTGGTAAGGAAGGATGGGATAAGCCCTGAGAGAGTCACTATTAGCCTGGTTTTAATATCTAACCACAGAGGTGAGAACCCAAGAGACCCTGATCCCAGCTGGTTTTGACCTCTGTGACTGAAGCCAAGGAAGTGCATGGTAAGGAAGGATGGGATAAGCCCTGAGAGAGTCACTATTAGCCTGGTTTTAATATCTAACCACAGAGGTGAGAACCCAAGAGACCCTGATCCCAGCTGGTTTTGACCTCTGTGACTGAAGCCAAGGAAGTGCATGGTAAGGAAGGATGGGATAAGCCCTGAGAGAGTCACTATTAGCCTGGTTTTAATATCTAACCACAGAGGTGAGAACCCAAGAGACCCTGATCCCAGCTGGTTTTGACCTCTGTGACTGAAGCCAGGCCTGAAGTGCTGACTCCTGGGGCAGATTGTGGAGCTCTGGGAAAGGCTGACCTGGGGGAGGCAGCCTGGCATGCTTGGGCTTTGACAAGCACCTCAATCTCAAAGGCCCCAGAACTCAGAGTTATTCCAGAAAATGATCTGTTGATGTTCTCAAAAACAAAATATTTCTCTACATAGCTAGTTTGCAGGGCATATCTTAAAAATTATTTGGCTGTATTTCAATTTAGATAAATTGTTAAAAAATAATGCGGACTAACACTTACCATGAATAATAGGAAATTTCTTGCCCATCTGAAAATCCTAGATTTTAATTGCTGGAAAAGAAAGATTGATTCTTAAAAATCTCTAACTGATTTCCACAGGATTTTAAATTTCACAGATTAAGTCTTTGTGCCCCTCTAATTTAGGTCTGTTTCATGTACTGTGCCTAGATGTGGATATATTTGTATTATACTTGCAAGTTTTTCATTTGGCTGCAGCTAAGCTGTGACCACAAGAGGGTAGAGCTGCTCAGAGAATTAACCACTAATACTGGATGTGCAGATAGCCAGTTTTAGGTTTTTTTAATTTTAAATTTTTAAAAATGCAGATAAATAAATACAACTTTCTCTTCTTGAACATGAGACTAAAAAATCATTAAGCTAACTGTTTATGAAATAGATTACAATAATCTCCCAGTGAAAAATCAAGACAAAAGAAAAATAAGAGAAGTAGAATGATCAAGATAGTGGTGTTTGTTATGTGGGACAAAATAAAAATTGGGTTTTTTTGGCCTGATTTCTCAACAACATAAGGCTCGTGCAGCCTCATTTTCTGTTAATGTCAGTGCTCTCATAACTCTTCAACCCATTAGCTATTTTCAGCCAAACGTATCTGTTGTGATCACATGCCTACACAATATTGATGTGCAAGGGAAGCAGATGCCTCCCTCTGAAGCATTTGCTTGCAGCCACGTCGTGGTGTTGGGCTGGCTGTCACCTTGCACTCAGTCCCTGACTGGTGTGTGTGTCCCAGGCAGCCCAGCAGAGGGGACACATCCCCGAGCACTCGGGGCATCCCTGCTCCTTGTCTGGCTGGAGAGCCAAAGAAAAGGAAGCAGGAGATGTGATGGACAAGGGGAATGTGGAGAATATGGCACTGCGGGGGTGTATGGACATGGTAGAAGTGTAAAGTTATTTTAAGATCCTGATAAAAGCAGTGTGTGGGAGATGCTGGTGTGCTGGAGGTGAAGGAATATGGGCTGAGTTTGAGGGGAAGAGAGGAAAACAAGGGAGCCTGCAAGTCAGGAAGCGTGTGGGGACACATATGGGCTTTGTGATTTGGAGGGATAAAAACCTGGGGGATGCTGCAGTGGCAGAGAACATGTAGAGAGCTGTAGCTTTTCTGCTGGACTCTGAGGGAACAGGAAGGAACCGGGAGTAGCACACACAAACACGGAGGACATGGAGTGAAGTTACAGTAGTGTGTGAGGGAAACAGAGGGAATCCAGTCCTGCATTGGTAGAGTGAAGTTGTACTGGTCAAAAACTGATGAAAACTGGCAACTGGGTAGAGAAGAAACACCAGGAGAGCAGGGTCCCTCCCCCAGGGAGAAAAATGCCATCTAATGACCTCAGCCCTTGACACACACCAGGGAAATCACAGCCCAGGCACAGCCATAGGAAACAATGCATCATGGATTGTGTTGCTCAGAGAACAATCCAGTTTCCTTAGAGCATGGAGAAAGTAGAAATTGATTGTACTGCCTAGGATTTGTGCTCCAGGATGTGTAGGAATTTGCAAGTGTAACCCAGTGAGGGGGGGAATAATTGTGCATGAGGTCATACAAAATAGCCTGGCAGCAGAAGATGCAGATGTAAAAGGAAGAGTGAAACAAATTTTTTCTGGAATTCAAGATGCTTCAAAAAAGAGAAAAGTTGTAATGTGTAGTGCATAAGGATGTGTTAGGATTGCATAATGTCTTTTTTTTTTTTCAAAATGGAACTGACTCCAACATGCAGTTAAACTTGGGAACATCCTTTCTCCAGAAACCTCCAGAGGTGAAATGGACTTTCTGGCAAAACTGTTGCAGGAAGATGGACATAAAAAGCTCTAGCAGGGTGACAGCTGTGAGAAGTGTTGTGATCTCTGCCCAGAAGGAAATTTCAGATAAGAACAAAAAGTTTAAATCTCCAAGGCTTACCTGAAAAAGATGCTCCTAGGGTAGAAGATGCTTCCAGAAAGATTTGAGTTAACGAGGCCAGTTCAGTTTACAGGGGTGGTGTGAAATACAGACATTACACAATTCCATGCAGTATTGACTGGTCGTGGTACAGAGATTTGACAAAATAAACACAAGATATGTCCAGTAAAACAGCCAGTACAGCATCTGATGATAGACTCTGATTGCAAATGGTTGGCTTTCTAAAAGAGCAAGCCACAGAAAACAAAAACTCAGGTTGCCCATGAGGAGATGAGGGAGTTTTTCACACAAATTGCCAAGTAAATGTTTTATAAAATAAAAATTCCTAGATTGGATTTGAAAAAGGGATTATGAATCAATCTATCAAGGCCTTTGAGAATTGACTGGAGTGTTAAAAAGGCATAGCATAGGTTCACTGTGGGTAAGTGGGCAGAAGTGTCAGCCTCATCCTTCTATTCCAGTGCAGCTTCAAATGTGGAAATGTGATTGATTCCAGGTGTAACAAGAACTCAACAGAGGGTTTGGAGTTCTTTGTTTGTATTTAACTCTGAAATTTTTCTATTCTTCATTTTAGCTACTGAAGCTGACAATGAGGATCCAGGGTTGGTTCATGAATCTCCTTCAGGCCAACCTCCTTCTTCCCCAGAATAAACAAGAAGAGACCAATCTGTGTATTAGACACAATGAATGGGCTGGAGAAGAGCTGAGAGCAGGCAGCACTGTTTTCATTCCTGAGCAGTAGTTAATGAGGGCAGAGTGACACTTAATCACTGAGCAGTCACAACAGCTAAAGGGGATTAGTCCCCTGCCTCACTTTATGATCAGTGTTTGAGCTACCAGGCTCACAGCTCTGCCTCCCAAGCACTAAAAAGCCCATGTTCCTAAAAGGTTTTCCAGTGGAAGCAACAAATGATTATGACTCCCAATTTGTTCCTCTGCTGAGGCTACGTGGCTCCCAGAGCACGGTCTCTGAGCCACGTGCATTCTGCAGCATTTTCATGTTCATGACAGTAGTCAGAAAGATGTTCGTATAAGTTTGCTGTAAAGGAAATTTGGTTCTGAATGTTACAGAAGAGTTAAATGATGTGGAGCCTGAAGGCTGTGTTGAGAGAGGATGTGAAGGCAGCCTGGGTTGCTGATGCACTTGGCTGCCTAAGAAGGTGATGGAGCAGGGGAAGGGAAGGGGGTGCTGGTCTGGAAGGGCACAGCAGCAATGTGTGGCAAGGCCTGGTGCCTCCACATTGTCTCTGGGTCCTTTAAGGCACCTTCTGCCTAGATTGGGGACAGAGTTATTTGGAATCACCTCTTGTCACACAGGCTTCACATCTGACATTTTGAAGGTCCTTGATGATTTATGCATGAGACACTGGGCAGTGCTGTTTGTTTCTGAAGGGCTCCTGTGGACAGCTTTACACGTGTGTACTGGAAGGGCACTGTGGCGTAGCCAAGGTGAGGAGAGATTTGCCCAGCACAAAACACCAGTTACAACAGTCATTAGTCAAATCCATCCATACTATGATTGCCAACGATAATCTTTAATTAAAAATTAATGGTATATTCCTCTACTGTTAGGCCTGGATTAATTGGTTTTGTATCAAGTGGATCAGTTGTTAACGTTTGAATAATTGGCGTGGGACTTTTGTATAATTAAAAAAGATACATTAAACTGTTGTTATGGTTCGATGTGTGTCTGCATGTAATTTTTCTTGCCAAATGTCAGATGTTGCCCTGAACAGTCCTTGTGTAACAGACCTGTCTGGAGAGAGATTTAGTATTTATTTCCTACATCTTTCTGCTTCTGGAGAGGTGAGAGCAGCAAAAATAAACAGACTCCTTCTCTGATATTTGTATTAATAACTCCTTGCTCAATGCAAGAAAAAGTTCTGCTAAACTGAACATTTATCCTTTGTTTAATGTAGTAGATGATCTGCTGGAATGCTTTGCAGCTCAGTGTTTTGGGGCAGAAATGAAAGTAGCAAATTTAGAACTGCCAAGAGAAAAAAAACAGAAAAACTCATTTATCTATAGCAAAGAATATGATCCACAACTTGTTACATTTTAGATTTAAAGTAGGATCTTTGCTGCCAGTAGTATTCCAGAACTTTTGTCTACTTGGAAAGCTCTGGATACCTCTTTCTTTTCAAAATAAAATAATGTACAAATAGAAATACCAGCAGTGCCCACAAAGCAGATTCCTCTGTGGGTAGAGGGTTTGGTTTTTATAACATAATGATTTAAGAAAATAGTAATGTTCAGTATGAATACTTGAACCAGCTCCTTCCCAGATATTTTTCTAAAGTCATATTCAGTGTTGCATTACTCCTTAAATCTCAAAGCAAGGTGGACTGCAGCCCATCCCACTGACTGTAATGCACAGTCACTGCAGATGCACTGCACATCCAGCACTGTTTGCTCTCTGTTTTACTGGGCCAGTAACTGCTTCCAGATTGCCAAGTCAAACCCTTATCTTCCTCTTCCTCCATCTTTCTCAACTATCATCAAGTGAAGCAAAGCCCTTGCTTTGGCTGTTTGAAGGATGGTCTGGCACTCCACAAGGGTCTCCCTCACTGCATTGCTGCAGATAAATGGGCATCTCCAGAGGGGAGTAGAGCATTTAAGGAAGAGCCAGAGAAAGGTGACTGAACTGAAAAGATGGAGAGGTTTTTTCCTGGGGGGGTCTAAAAGTAGAGTCTTCAGTTTTAGAAGGGGTCAGGAGTGGCAGAGCAGCTGTAAAAGCGTTACCAAACCTTGCTACTTTATACACCTGAAGGACCAGAGGGTGACTGGGGCAAAGGGTCAGCTGGTTTGCACAGAATCACAGAACCATGGGGTTGGAAGAGACCTGTAAGATCATGGAGTCCAGCCCATGCCCTAACACCTCAACCATGGCACTGAGGGCCACATCCAATCTTCTATTAAATACATCCAGGGATGGTGACCCCATCACCTTCCTGGACAGACAAATCCCATACTTTATCACTCTTGCAGTAAAACACTTTTTCCTAACATTCAACCTGAATTTCCCTTGGCACAGCTTAAGACTGTGTGCTCCTACATCTGTAGGAAAACAGTGAGGCCAATCCTGCTTAATTATGCTTAATCCTGTCATCAAACTCTGTGTGGTGTCATTTCAGACCTGGACATGTCAGGAGACTTGTCCCCAGGTTCTTGCACCTATCCTTGCCTAGAGATGTAAATAACTTGGTAAGAGAACTTAAAGTGTGTAACTCTCCAGCTGACAGGATGAACTATTTTATGTGGGTAATTCAAGGTTTCATTCTTCCACTTTGTGCTCAGCTTGTCCTTTTTAACCAAGGGAAAAAACATGCCTTGACAACTGATGTTGTCATACTAAGGACTTCAAAGTGAGTAATTTTAATTCCAAACTTAGTGCCAACCAGTGTTTCCAATAATTAAACTCTGTGATCTCTTCTGACTCCATTTATTTAAATAAATGATTTAGGGGTAATGAAATCAGTTTGGATTGAAATGGAATGATTTGGATTAGGGAAGTCACTCAGAGGTTGTTCCAGCCTAAATCATCCCAGAATTTTATTGTTTTTTATTAAGGCTGAAGCCATACAGACTTTGGTTGAATGAATAAGATTTGTGAAGGAAAAGGAAAGGATTCCCTTTGCTTCTGAAATCTTTCTGCATGCAAGCTGCTACTGGTTGCAGTAGGAAACCTGCATGTATGCAGTAGTCATCATCACTCTTTCCAGATTTCTGAGGATTCACTTCTTGAGCTGAACTTCTGAAGGTGTGATTCCCAACACCTGACACTTCCATCAGTTCTCTGTCCTTGCTGCAAGTCCCTGGGGCCTCACAGAGCCACAAGCTCTTGCTTGTTCCTTGAAAGAGAAAACCTGGAATTATTCCCCAGCTCTTTAACATTCACCATTAATTACCCACCATTAATTTCATCACTCTCAGTGGAATTCCTTGTGAGGGTAGAGAGTGGACAGCATTGGTTAGGTATGCAAGTTTAGGATCCAGATTTTATACAGAGGTGTCTGTGACACTCAGACCTCTCAGATTGTTGCAGATCTGCTTTCTGCTTTTCTTTTTTTTTTTTTTTTTGTAGGAGCTTTAGAAAAATGAAAAAACTCCCAAGAGATTCTAGAAGGATGGTATAACATGTCCATTCTGCAAACATATGCAGGATTCATCTGTCCTTTCCCTGCAGCAGACTGCTCAGTGTTAACACTCTCAGGCTATCAGCTCCTACATCTGGACTGAAGCAGGTTTTCATATGACAGTAATTATAATACTCCTTCTAGGGTTGTTTTTTTTTTTCTTCTTGGAATTAGATGCACCCAGTTGGAAACCTCTGAATCCACAGCAAGACCATAGCTGGTTTTTCCACATTAATGAGTAATTAATTTTGAACTGCAATCCAAAGAAATATTTAATTGCTTACCAATAAAGTCAGCTTGCAGCAAAGAAAAGTCTCCTTCCCCTTAAAAAAAATCAGTTTTCATGACAGAAACATTCTTTACGATGTGAAACCTAACTATTTTAGAACAGTGAAAACTTTAATTAAATCATTCTTATAGGCAAGTGGGTCTGCTTTTCCCATTTTTTGCCCAATACTTTACTACTGCAACATTAGCATTAGTCACAGAGTTATGTCTCTGCTTAGCTTGCCAGAATGTTAGAGAGAAATGCAAAAGTAAAGAGAGACCTTGTGGAAACTGTTCCTGAAATCATTTTACTGCAGCCCAGAGAGCCCCAGATCCACTGCAGATGCCCAGGTAGTGACGTGTCCACATCCCCACCTTGTGCATTTGACTTTTCCATATATCAGGTACATCTTATCATACACAAGCAAGTTCGGCTCCAACAATTCTGAAAGAGCCCCCACAAAAATCAGATTTATTTTGGCGTTACTTTTAATGACAATGGGTAACATTTTTCTCGTTTCTTCTTGCTGGTTCTTTGCATATTGTCTTCAGCCAGGCAACATAAGTGGTGGCATTGCTGCTGATTCCATAGGGTGATCCCCTATGGATCTAATTGTGATTTATTTATTTATTTTTTCATTTTATTTTACTCAACCGCCTTCAGTGGAGGCATTTCTGGTTTCATTTAATAATTACTGTCAGGGTTTTATAGCCTTATTGGTACGAGGGACTCAAAAGTGCTCAAGCCACATAAGCTACAGCAAATACAAAACATATCTTTTTACAAATTTTTTCTTTTTTTTCCAGAGAATGTGGTTTAAATAACAGTCATACACATAGTTCCCTGGGAGAACCTTCCCTTTCTTTTTTTACAAAAGGCTGTTTTTCATTTAGAAATGTATTCTTTTGATCAAGGTGCGAATCGACTGTTTCTCATGCTCTTCCAACAGTAAATATACACTTAAATTCCAGAAATCCAAAATCTGTGTACCTGCAGACGGCTGATTTTTTACATCCCCTTCCTCATGGAGCGCCTCACCTCGTCAAGGGGCTCTTTGCCTCCCGATGCCCCTCATCCCTGGGATTACAAATCCCTCCTGCCTGTCTCCAAAGGCACCCAAAGGCTGGAAACCTTTGGATTTTTTTTATTTTTTTTTTATTCGGAGCTTTGCGGGGATGTGCAGAGCCCACACCCGCCCGGGCCGCAGCCGCGCTTGGTTTTCCCTCAAAACCCCTCACGGCGTTTCTCCATGGCGGCTGCAACAAATGAATCAGAAAGCCAAACCTCAAAAAAAAAAAAAAAAAAATTTAAGAGGAATAACACTTTTCACCTTACGACGCATAGCACCTGGCGTACTCCAAGGGAACGCTGTGGTGGGAAATGGAAAATTGGTTTCCTTGGAGTTTTGGGAGCGATTTACGGAGAGAGCGGGGCCGGCGCTCCGCTGAGGGCGCTGGCCATGGCGCTCCCCCTCATGAGGGAACGGCGGGGCCGCGCTCCCTCTGTGCTGGGAATGGATTGTTCTTTCACGCCTCTGGAAAAACAGGTACAGGATCGGCGATCAGTCGGGAGTCCCGCGGTAATGGTGGGGGATTCCTCCGTGTGGGCAGAGGTTTGGGTGGAGCGCAGCGATGGCTTCGCGCCGTGAGCGCCGCTGCTCACAGCTCCATGGCCGGGGGGCCCTGTCCCTGCGTGGGCTGGTCCCTTCAGAACTGCACCCCATGGTCCTTGTGAGCCCCTTCCAACTCGGAATATTCCGTGTTTCTGCAGCTTTGGTGGTGCTGAGAGGAAAATTTCCATGCGGAAGGTTATGCCGTGGTCCCTTGGTGTTTGTTAAGCAGCGCGGAGCAAACAGCCCCCTCTGAGGAAGGTGAGCACCCGGGCCAAGCAGGCCGGCAGTGAGTGATAAACACAGTTAAACCCAAGTTTTGGACAGCATTTATAGTATTGACTTTCACAGTATGAATCAAGCCTAAAAGACATTGCCCATACGTGATACAGCTTTACATTTGACACCCATTTAAAAACTTCTTGCTTTCAGACTGTTACTTCAATTTGAAGAATTGAGAAGTCTAAATATAAAAACACCAAACATGTAGCATAAAAACAGGGAAACATTTAAGACTTAACCTAGAATGCTTTTATTTTTTAAGTAATTCAAACAGTTACTCATGGCTTTGGATTCCTTGGACCTAAACTTAGCTATAATGGACATTTAGCCCTAATGAGACTTGTGCTGATTCATGTTGAATTTCCATCTAAGATTCGAGGTCAAATGAAATCCAACTCTTTCAGACCAATTTATGTCTTTACATTGCTTCATACTGGTTAAACAAATTTGGTTTGTTGACACCGGTTTCCAAGTTTGAAAGTGAAATTTTAGAGGATGAGAGTTAACCAGGGGAACAGATTGCCAACAGGGTGGTGTGAATTTTCCATTACTCGAAGTCTAAACTCAGTAAGCAAGTTTCTCTAGAAAACATGCAGGTGAGTTACGTTAAAGAAATTGAAGTGGAATTTGTGTTTCATGCAGTAGATAATCCAAACTGCTCTTGGAAAGGACTGGAGCTCAAGAAGGCTCTTGTCTTCTGGGATAAGCAGTTTTCAATCTGCCTGCTGAAAGGACCCAGTGCTATAAGTAAAGGCACTGTAAGCAGGAGAGAGCTGTGCCTCCAGGCCTGTCCATTTGTTTCAGTGTGATTGTATTACTTTCAGTTCAAGTCTCTGTTTTTAAGGACCTCTCTGCATGAGAGTTACGTATATTTATATAGCACTGTAAAGAAATTAACTTCTTTGTGTAACTGTAGGAAAAGAATTGGTCAAAGATATTTTTGTACCAAGTTTCAGGCTTTCCCCCTCTAAGCTCAAGCTTGTCAAATTGATTAGTGATTATTACAGTGTTTAAATCATACAGATTCTAAGTAGATGTTAAATAAGCTAGCTCTTAGTGGGTGATTCATGAGGCAGGGTGCTGTAGTAGCTGAAGCTGAGTCAGGAAGGCTTTGTTCAATACCTGACCTCAGTCCTACTGTGTAAAGTCAGGCAGTTAATTCTCTTCTTATCCTGGTTTTGTCAGACCAATGGTCTTAACCTTTTTTGGACTTGAAATGTTTGCAGAAAAATGATGTCTGAGAGCTGTTTAAACTACAGAAACCTGTGGAAGCACAGCCTGTGTACAGATTTGGTGTGCATGGTGTCCCTTGTGCTAGTGTTCTAGAGCAGCAGGTTATAATTAAAGGCAGTTTACATTTTTTTTTTTCTCCTAGAGTATAAACCTCCCTTCCAAGAAAAAGGCATTCTGTTTTCAAAGCTGAGTGAGAGAATGAGGAAATGGAAAAATCTTTGCAGAAACAGAGCTAGAATGTATCACAGTATAGTGGGATCTCCAGCAGGGAAAACCAGAGAAAATAGGGCAAGACCCAATGGGGACCTTGTAGCAATCACACAAATGTATTTAGTATTGGCCACAGTTAATTCTCAACTCAATGTATTTAAAGTGTGGTTTCCTACTTTATGTCTTCTGATACATTCAAGCACAGCACTTCTACAAGATGGACTTCATCCACACCAGACACAAGACTCTCTTCCCTCAAATACAAATCTTTTACGTCTGACTAAATGAGAGCCACAGATGAGAGAAATAAATTTGGTGAAGAAACCAGAAACTTGCAAAGCGAATTACTGTGGTTGGAGGGCCAGTGTTTCATCCAGTGAGTTCAGTTCCTTTTGGAACATTCCAGTGTCTGGCTTTGTGTGAGCTGCATCTTGTCACAGGGTCACAGAATGGTTTGGCTTGGAAGGGACCTTCAAAAGGTCATCTAGTCCAACCCTCCTGCCGTGGGCAGAGACATCTTCCACTAGACCAGGTTGCTGAGCAAATAAAATATTCAAACTGTGTTTGGAGTGGATAATCTGTAGGTTTTTGAGTGACTGGTGATAGACTGTTCAATCTGAGCAGAAACAAAGAGGCCAGACTGGTATCTTCTCTAAGGATAATTTCTGGATCATCAAAAATTAATATTTTATTCTCTATAATGTGATGTATCCTCAGGGAATAGTACCTTTGTGAATAGGTAGTGTGTATATTTACATAATTAAGCTCATTTTTGAGAGGCTGGTTTTAGTGTCCTGACTGGGAAAATAAGATCTTTTACAATAGGTTCTTAATTTTTCACGTGTGTGAGCAATATCAAGTAGTGATTTTTATTCATGCTACCCATTAAACAGAGTAACTGTGTATTTTACAGTTGTTCTTACAAAATTGTCTTGTCAGAAAAGCAGAATTTTTAGCTATCTTTCTATTCCTTGCTGAGGAGCATTTCACAAGATATAAATGTGTCAGGAGTAGTGTACTGAATAATAAGTGAGAAGTGAATTGAAATGGCTTTGCATTTTTAGAAATAACCATTTCAGTCAAATATCCATGGACAGTTCTGATGTTTGCAGAAGTTCTGACTGAACTGGTTGTTGTTGATTATATTAATTTTTCTGGACCTTGGTTTTACATGAAACCAGAGCTCCATGGCCTTCAGAACACTTTTCTGGTGAATTAAGTGCTGAAACATTAAAGAACTAAGTATTCCTCTTGGTGCTCTGCCTTTTCTGAAGTGAGCAAACCAAAGTCAACGTCCCCATAACAAACTGGATATTTGAATGCAAAGTTTGGTCTAAGCTGGAGAAGAATGTTTCTTCCAGTCCACAACAAATTTATTTGCATTGAAAAGTAACAACCTGGAGCTAAGGGAAGTAAATTTAAAGCTTTAATATGTAGTTTATATGTATGTGTGTGTATATATCTATGTATACATGTTTAGTCTGCCCCTCTCCTTATCCCTTCCAGGGAGAATACAAAATGCCTTCAGAAATTTGGCATTTAACCTGTTTGGGATGGGTAGTAGGTGCACATTTGACTGCAGAGAAGCCAGTCCTTTAATTTTACCCAATTCTTGTTTGTTTGTTTGTTTCACTTGAATGTGATGATACCTCAAAACACATACACAGAGCACAGGCCCCTTCTGAAGAGAATGTACAGAAATACTGATGATGTGTAGCTCAGCACTCCTCCACTGCCCTCCACTCCTATTACAGATTCATGTTGCTTGCTCTCTTAAAAAGTGAGGACTTGGCAGTTTAATGATCCTGACAAAAATTCCAGTTAACTTGAAAATAAAAGCCAATTTCTTCAATAATTAATCACAAGAAACATTGGCATTCCTCTAAAAAGACTTTTCCCAACTAAAGAGAAATGTTTAAAACAGGTTTCCCAAAGGCAGAGACACAAATGCTTGTCAGAGACTGGAATAAGAAAGACCTACTGGTGAAAAGAACAAACTGCAATATGCTCCTATTTTAACTTTTGGACATTTGTCCATTAATGCTGATTAAACACTCTGGAATATTTTGTCAGGTTTTCCAGCATTGTTGAACTGAGTTAAAATGTAATTGACTTAAAACAAATAGAACAAAACCCTCATGTAATAAATGTCAGGTTCATGCTGACTCGAAAGAAAACACCTTGTTCCTGCCCTGTGACCCCGTGCTTGTGTTAAAGCACAAAGTCTCCAATCATGCAAGTGGAACATAAAACCTTTCACTATTCACTTTCTCCATGTAACCAGGCAGGTATGTGGGAATGTGGGCAATATAAGAAGCTGGCTTTTTATTTATGTAGAAATTTGATAGCGCACCTCAGAGAGGAGCCTGGTGAAGGCTGAGCCAAAGAGAAGACTCTTAACTGATGAGCACCGTGGTCCAGATCCTGTAGAGTCACTGATGCCCAAGAGTGTTTTGGAACATGGGACAGACATTTCTCTGCAGGTGATGGCCACGGCTGTGGCTCCTGAGCTCTCAGGGCTCTGCCTGCCTCGGTGTGCAGCCATCCCCTGGCGTGGGAGCCCTGCCCCTTCCTGCAGGGCTCACCTGAGCTGCATAACGCTGGCACTGCTCACATTCTTCAGGAGGCAGGCAGGAAGGTGATGGCCACCATAAGAACACTGTGATAGCCGAGCCACGTCTGGCATTGCTGGGGGAGGTGCCCTCCCTGACAGGGAATTTGGCATTTTGCCATACACTGGCACAGCTTTCATGGCAGGGGTGGGCCATGCCTGTTCTCAGCTCTTGTTTCCCCTTTGGGAAGTGTGTGTAAGTGAGCATTCACGCCCCATTTAGTTCAAGTGGCTCTTTGGAGACCAGGTGGTTGCAAGGAAATCCAGAAAGAGGCGTGGGTTGAAGCTGCCTTTCGGTAGCATCTTGTTGAGGAGAAGACGAGAGCCCAGATTTGTAAGAGAAGGTTCAACAAATGCAACTTGCAGTGGGAGTATCTTCTCTTCTTGGGTTTGACCTCCCTCTCCAAACCCCTTGGTTGGTTTGCCCTCTTGCTGTCAGTGAGGGATGTGTTGGCTCTGCAGGTACCCTGCTGTGTGCTTTTCTGATTTTCCTTTCAGGGCAGCTTCCAAGCACGGGCTCCTGACCTTCACTTGTGAGCTCTGCCTTGTTGTGCTCCTTCCCCCCGCTTTGCACTTTCTATTTAGACAATAAAAGGACCGAAGGGAAAACAATGTTTCTTTATGTTAGAACTACAGCAGCCTCACATGTCAATATTTCTTTTCCCCCTGTGCACTCTGACTTCGTTTATTTTTTTAAACACTTTGGCTTCTTTTGAGGAGACTCGAGTTCCAGAGCAAACCAGTTTGCACAATGTGCTCAGCTTCATGTTGCACTGAACTGATCACATTTGTTATGTCTACCAGCTGATAGAGTTTTCTGAAAATATTTAGCCTGTAATGTAACCCTCCCTGGTCTTCTGTTTTTATTACAAACATGCAATTAATCACCCTAATTGTTCCAATTACCCAGAGACCCAAGTGATTATGATAAAAAATAAATAAATAAAGATAGTGATGGCATCGCGTGGCTGTAGGAATGAGGTGAGCATTTAGCACAGCTCAGGAATCTTCCACCGGTTCTTTTGTGTCAGGGTTGATGTCCTGGAAATGGCTTGATGAACATGCTGGGTGTCACATAATCCTGGATAATCCCTGCCTTTCTGGTGATCGTGGCTGCTGCCCAAAATGTTACTGCATTTGGCACCAGCAAAAAGTGTGAACTGATAAATAACTGCATAGGAAGGAGTTGAGGAAATAAACACACATTGACTTAGAAAATTATGTTTAAGAAACACTTGCATTGACAAGGCCAACATCATTTAGAGGTCATTATATATATATATATATGTGAAATAATAATTCCTGAAAATATCTGCAATCAAAATGAAACCAAAGGGATGTTTCTGTTCTTTGTAAATTAAAACCAGGGCAGATTTTCTCCCTTTTAAATAATTCTCATGCTAGGAGCTTGAGTCTATAATAAGTTTCACTTGTTTGGCACATCCTTAGGCCCTGTTAAAAAATCCTTGGAAATGGTTCTAAAAGTAATGTCCAAACACAAACCTGTGAGCACTGATCCTGGTTGGTGTGCCAGGGAGAGCCCTGCGCTTCCAAGACTTCTGAAAATTTCCACAATGACTCTGAGCAGCTCTGGGGAAAAGAATGCCAACCATAGTCTGAATTTCTTCTGTTGAGAAGCAAATGGTGTTTTAATGTTCCAGAAAAGTGCAAACCACATGCTTTGATTTTGCTACCGAGAGGCTATGGGAGGAGTTTGCAGTGTTCTTCAAGAAATGTCTATGTTTTATTTATTTATTTGTGTGTATATATATACATACAAGGATATAATTCTTAGCTCATATTAGCATTACATCACTGTTTTATCTATTCTAAATAATGGTCAGTCCTGAATTATATTGCTGTGAATGCAGATGGAGCTTGGACTACAGCACAGGTCTGAAATGCTGCTTTCTAATAGGATTAGTGAGTCGTGTGTGTCCAGATGTGGATTTGTTTGGGGGAAGGGAGTGGGGGTGGAGTGAGGAGATGCTGTCCTGACTTCAGCTCCCCCCAGCATCCGTGGGAATTTTCAGTGCTTTGCTGCCCATGCTTGCAACTCTTCCTGAAGCACAGGGAGCTGGAGATGAGGAGAGGAGGGCAGTGCAAAGGTGTTTCTATGCTAGGAGTGTTTAAGACTTGAGCCCTCAGAGAGGTGGGAATGGATGTAACAGAGGTTTACAGAAGTCAAAGGGTACAAAAATCTTTATTATATAGGTTTATCTTTGCTTGTTCTCTCTAGGCATCACTTGCAGTCTGTGCTGGCTGTACACAGGTAGCCTGTCATCTGAGAGAAAAAGAATAATTATATCATTAATGTGGACATGTATATTTTATGGGGAAAATTAGAATGCCACCCTGTTAAGTAAATATTTACCAAGTTCTGTAGCCTAGAAAATGCTGAGGGACAAAACAAATGCCAGTTAATTCTGTATACTTTGGATCAGATTTCAGTTGCAGTCAGTGCCAATTAAAAAGCTGAATGGAGTGCCACAGTATATTAAGGAACATATAATTTGTCATACAGTGTCAACATTGCTGGCATTCTATATTTCTTGAGGTAGCACTTTTGAGCCAAGTATTGTAAAGTGTCCCAAAATCTCATCTAGCATGTCAAAAAGTATATTCATTGTTAATTCTCTGATTGGTGGAGAAACAGCCATTGTGATTGACAGCTTTTGACAATCATAGGTGGACTAAACCTCTCAATGGTGGCATTTTGCCTGTTCAAAGTATGCAGTGTTTGAAGCAGCCCTGCTAGAAAAGTTTTCACTGCAGTGACTGAAACAGCATTTTTTGGAATAGTGTGTGGGTATCTTCAGACTGACCTCCTGTATCCATCACTTAATCTTAAGAAAGTCAGAACAAATCACAACAAAATGGGCAGAAATTCACATTTTCTAAGAACACATGCAAACCCAAACCCTGAAATTATTCTTTATTTGGTGGTTACTAGAATTGGAGTCTTACAGTCCTAAACACATCCTGTTTATTTTATGCCACTTCTCTGTCCTGTGTCCCAGGAAGCTGAGGCATCTTTAGCATGAACTGTTTGACACTGAAGTAGCTTTGTTACCTAAGGCTGGGCAGCTCTGCTGTGAGAGTAAAGCATCTTTTTGTGCCCTTTTTGTGCTCTAATAATGCCTGAAGGCCAAAGTCAGCTCAGCATCTCCAGTGATGCTCAGCACTGGCAGGGGAGGGCAGGCAGGGGCTGTGTGCTCAGGACATTGCACACTCCTGCAGGAACTCTGGGAGGGAGGGAATTGGAATGATGCTTACTTTTCCAGAAAAGGTGAGATTTTGTATTTTTTACATAATATTTTATTCTGAGACTTTGTGGCACGTGAGAAAGCATCGGTTGGCACCACTGCCCATCAAAGTGGCTTTGCTCATCCTGTCCTTTCTGTACTCTTGCACTCCTGACTCCTTCAATTCACTGTGTGATTTCAAGAACTCAGAACATATTTGTCCTGCAAAAGCATAGTGAAATTGGATACCTTTTTTTTTAATTAAAAAGATGAAGTTGTTTTGGCTGCGGTAAAAGCCAAGAACAATGTTTTACAATGAGGGAGAGATGTATGACATGCAGGCCTTTTTGCAGTACACTGTTCTTACACAACTCATTAGAGGACCTAAAAGCCCTTTGTATTCTGGGCTAAGCCTGACTGCTTTGTTTCTCCTATATAATATTTTATAAATTCCCATAAAAGAAGAAACAGTAGACTGAATTAATGTTTTGAAGTACTCATTTGACTGCAAATGAGGAATAGGGCTTTGATTATGCCTAAAAGTGACAGTCTAAAATGTTTCTTTACATTCTATCCTAAGTGAAGGCTTATTTTAAAAGCAAGCTTTTGACAGCAGAAGTAAATTCACATGACTATCTGCATAAGGCTGGATATATTTTGTGATGATGGTTTAAATTACCATCATCTTTTCAGCACCTCCCAATGTCATGAAAGGAAGCTTTCTTCACTGCTTTTCAATGCAGAGTCTGGCAGACTGAAATATCAGCCACACTTCCTAGGAAGATTTTCCTGCAAAGCAGCTACCTGTAAGTGTAATCAATATTCCAAAGCTTTGGGCCTGAATTCTGCCACCTACATGGCTGTGCAAATTCTTCCACTGAGGCCAACATGGCTTTTTCATAAAACTTCATAAGGCACAGGATTAAATTCTCTAAGTTACTACTTTGACTGTGTTTTGTGCTTTCTACCTGTGCTTCATAGAGAAAAGATAGTTAAAAATTCAGACGAAAGAATAAACCTCATAACTTGGATCAACTTTTATTTAAATTTCATTTCATTTTTGAAACTTTTTAACAACCTGCTAAATGACAGTTAGCAGGAGTCTTCCTTGACATATGCTCTTCGAAATCACAAATGAATGTGGGTCCTTGGTTTAAGGAATTTTTACTGAGTTTTCATTACTTTTTTAATTACTCTGTTACTTTTCTGCTTGGCTGAAAGGAAAAAGCTGGTTCTAGTCAAAACACTGTAATTAAATGTTCTGTAATGCAAACTCGTGCATAGTGGGAAGACCTGGCAAGTAGTGAGACACTTCACAGCTGAATGTTTACACTTGGCTGTCTGCTTGTGTAACAACTGTACCACTGAACCAGCCCAGGCTCAGATATTGAATGTACTGAAGCTTCTTTGAGCTTCTGACTTTTTTTATATCATGCACATTCTGCTTCTGTGCCCAGCTCTCCATTAGGTATAGTTAAAACTCCACAAAACAGAAAACAAAATCCCTTTCAGATGACAAAAAGTGGAGTTAGTTGTGGGCTTTCTAGAGATTGTCCCTCTGGGATATTGAAGGCAGACAATTGCATCACTCAGTGTTACCAGATACTGTAAAGAAATCTGGAAGCCTGAAAATGGAGATTTGCACTTCATCTGTGGCCAGGAATGGATCATCCATAAGACACTTGCATATCATTATCTTAAATTATTATTTGTGTTATAGCAGTGTGCACTGAGAGCAAATCTAAGACTCAGTTAAGCCACAGCCACACCACCAACATCCTTTTGGTCTAAAAACGTATATTGGCAAAAGGAACAAAGCCAGCAGAAGGCTGAAGAAAGGAACTGGAAACAGACAGAAATCCGAGTGGGATGCTGAGAGCCAGGGCAGCTCTTTGCCAGCCCAGGTATCACTCTGGGCTTTGATCTGCATGTGGTTCTGTGCAGTCTGCTTTGGGAAGGAGGTTAGGCTTCCTTAGGGTTCTTCATCAGTTTGTTTTTAATGCAAAATAGTTCATTTGTTTCTTGTGGCAGCTTGCACACTATAACCTGTTGCCAGCCTTGGTCAGAGAACTGATCACTGCATTTCCCTATATTGTGGATTCACCCCTTTGGCTTTTCCCTCAGTGAGGCTCCTCTTTCTCTTTTCCCACCTTTGCCCCCAAGCTTCTCACAGCATTGCAGCCATTTGGGGCAGCTTGTGATTGTGTTCCTGCTTTTCCCCAGCTCCAAACACCAATGCTGTGTCCAAATTACTTATCCCAGGGTGAACTGGTGCCAGCAAAGAACCTACATTTTCTCTTTGGCTCCCAGATACCTCTCTCTTTCTTGCATCCCTTTCAGTTCCCAGCCTGTTACCAGCATTGTCATCACTTGGTGACTCTGCTGGAGTTGTTGGTGTCTGTGCAGCCCTGAGCCTGGTTCATCTGGTTTATTAAACCAGTTTTGCAGCTGATTAATTTCATTTTAGAGGCCCAGAACTGCTGAGCATGAGGCAAATTGCCGTCAGCTGTGGGGAGGGGAGCATCACTGCCAGCCAGGAGCTGGCTGCTCTCCCCTCCTGACACATCCAACAGCCCTTGAGGAATCACTCCTCTTGAAATTTCTGGTGAGGAAGAATAGAAGCTGGCCAAGAGCTCAAGATTAAAATCCGTCTTTCTTACTTTTTTTTTAAAGTACCATGATGTAATTGCTGCAAAATAAATGGTCAAAATTGTCGTTGTATTTCTTATAAGAAAGATTTTCTTTCCAGCAGCTCAATTTCCCCAGCACCAAACTGGGAATTAGTTCAACACAAACATAGGAGGAGAGTGTCATATTCTGAAAAGCTGCCTGCAGAACCTGCTTTTTCTTTTCTGGAGGGTTATAGAGTTGGGTGCATTTTGTGCACATTCTGAATAAACTTAAGAAAACTTGGCTTGTGTCTAAAGAAACTTTAAAAGCCCCAGTCCCTAGTCTTAGAGCCTGTGCTGCAGGCTGACTGGGAATCCTGGATGGGCCATTCTGGATGGTTCCTCAGCTGCCCACTTTGCAGGAGTACCTTTCTTGCTGCTACACTGGCTCTTGTACTTCCAGTCATGCACAGTTTGTTTGGCTCAGTGCTAATTCTGTTACCTCCAGGTTTTGGACAATTCACATTTGGATCCTGCCCTTCTGCTTGTTCTGGCTCCCTCCAGTTGCTCCAGTTTCCTTCCCCACCCACCTTCCTGCAGTGGCTGCTTTGAGCTTCCCCTGCCTGAGATGAGCCTCCTCTGGCACATCCCACCCCTTCCAGCCCCTCCACATCCTGCCCTGTCCCTTCCTTTCCCATCAATCAGCTCAGCAGCCTCTGCAGCTTTATCTCAGATCGCATTTTCTCCTCTGAATTTGCCCACTGGGTTTTCAGGGAGGAACTTCACTTTTCAGTTTTGGTGTTTAAAAGCTACAAACCTTCAGGGCCTGCAGAGCGTCAGTTAAAATAATAAAGGCACTAATTAATTGACAAGATGTTTTCACTCCATTTTAATCTGCCAGAATTTAACTCTGCCTGGAGGACATAAACTGTCTTCCCTTTCCTTTTGGTTTCCATACCTTCCAGTTCTAGCACTTGTAAGGCTTTGCTTAGTCTGGTGGTTATTGCTGAGGCAGTTTGAGAAGCAGCAGGAAAACAGACACAAGTACCAAATGATTTGTCACCTTTTCCAAGGTGCCTTTGTGTCTTTTGCTTTCTGTTTGAAGGAGCTGACAGCAGCATTTCTATGTCATATTGTATTTCTGACTGTTCCAAAGACTCTCCAGTGAGGAGAAACATAGAGGAGTATCATAGCACTAAAATACCTTCAGCAATATGGTTTATTTGCCCACAGCTTCTCTGAGAACCTTCTTGCATCACTGTTTTTGCCTTAAATTATTTTTAACTTGCTAGAACTGAAGCAATTGATTTTAGGATAATTTCTGACATACAGCTATTATTAAGTTTTGTTTAAATGTTGTCTAATAATATATTCATTAAAGAAAGCTGTTAGCTAGACATCATAAACACTCACATACCAGTTCCTGGCTTCCTTCCACATATCTGTAATTCTTTTTTTCCTTCATCTTTCTTGCATTACCTTTAGTTGCCTCTTGCATTGCCCCCAATGCCAATCTTGTGTCTTCTCAGATGAGAATTCAAAATTTGCTACTTTTGATATTTTGAATAGTGAATGACTTTACCTGTTATTTTTAAGGGGCTGTTTAAAGATGTGACGAGGTAATCTGAAGTGATTAATTGTGTTAATAGTTACTGTCTATATTGATAATAATTGTATATGGAAAAGCAATCTCTGCAGTGTTACCCATTTCTCACTAAAACCCCCACAAATCTGTTGCTGTAGTAAAGGGGACTTATTCACTTTACAAGTTTTTAACCTTCCAAAATGCCACCTCTGCTCCAGGTAGGGACCACATGAAGATTAAATGAAGCAAATGTAGTATAATGTATGGGATAAGCAAAGGCTGTAGTGCACACCATGAATGTAGTGTGGTTTTCATTAGCAAAATATCTAAAAGTGAATTGGAAAATCACATTTAACAAGTATTGCCCTGAAATCAATCATATTTTTAATTAAATAAACACAAGCAGGCAGTTGAAAATGAGAGCTGAAATCTTTAGTAATGAGCACCATAACCGGTAAAATACCACATCAGTGTTGGTAATTCATTAACAATACTGGGAGAAATCATATAAAAATGACAGTTTCTATTTCAGAAAGAAGTTGATGAAATGTTGGAAAACATGTGCTGCTGAGAGAGGGGAGATGTATCCCCCTGTGGCAGCATAGCAATGATTTTCAAAGAGCCAGATTAAAAATGAATCCTAACTTGGGGCTGCGCCTCAGGCTCTGCCCAAACCCCTGTCCCTCATTTGCTTGTCCTGGTGTGCTGGGCCCTGGGTTTGGGAACAAGCCCTCTTCTGTCCCCTGGTCTGCTGATCCTTGTCCCCTGGCAAGGCAGATGTGTCACCAAGTGCATTCATCACATGATCCAGGAGGGAAAAAAAGCCTTCCAAAATTAAAATGTGCTTTTCTGGTTGTTAATGAGAGTCCCCAAGGGGGATGTCCAGGTATCTCCAGGTATCCTTCACTCTGGCAGAGATGGGCTGGGAGGTTTTCTGGTTTTGTTCACTACAGTGAACCTTAAAAGTGCTAATAACAAAACTCATGCTCCTACTAAAGGCATTTTTTAGAGTCTATGAGCGATTCAGAGAGCAACATTTGCTGCTGGTGTACAGCTTAAACCACCACCACCTTAGGGGCAGCAAGTGCCCAAAAGCTGAAGCAATATTAGGACCTTCTTGTGCAAGGAAAGGGAAAAAAAGTTTTTAAAAATTGCCAAAACCCCAGAGGAAATGAGAAAATAAAAGATGAAATAACAGTAGGAAGTCATCTGACTGTGTACAGTGTAGAGAAATGCCAAAAATACCAGGGAAAGGAACCGCAGTTCATAAATTTAAGTATCTGTTGCTTTTTAAAGAAGAGAAAAGCCCAGGACTGAAGTACTCTAAAAGTGCATGAAAAAGTGCAAACTCATTTAGCTGACACTGAGCTGAGCCCAAGTGCCTCCCTCAGACTGGGGACAGGATTTTGTGCCAGGAGCTTGTTCAGTGCCATGAACTGTTCAGCCTGGGCCATCCTGGGCAAGGAGAGGGATGTCACAGAGTCCTGGCAAATCCCATGGCAGTGCCAGTGCAGGGTGGGGCAGAGCCACACTCAATTCCAAACAATTTGCAGACTTTGGGAGCAAATGCCCAGAGCTGAGGATTGCTTTTGTCCAGGCACATTCTCCTGGGACAGGATCCCTAAAGGCTCCTCTAGGAGGTTTGGGGGAGCACGGGGCAATCTGCTGAGCTGCATTAGCTGTAAAATCCCATATATAGAGGGGAAGAGCTTTAACTCTGTCTATGTTTCCTTCAGTTTAGCCAGTGCAGAGCAGCAGGCTGTCCTGATTACCCAGCGTTTCCCCTGACACAAACCAAATGGCTTCCAGCTTGAGGAACTGTCTCTTGAGTCCCATGTTTATTATAAATCCAGGAGATGAAAAAAATTATTTCGGTTTCTATGTTTTTTACAGCATTTCCCACCAGAGAACACTAACACTTGTAAAACAATAAATGCTGTAGTATAACATAGCAAGACTGTAAAATGCTGAACAGTAGATAAAATTATTTACAAAAGACCATTATGGTTTCTTTTGGAGAAATAATGCAGCATTTAATTTTAAGATACATGTGGCGGGTGTGATTTTTAGATGCTACAAAAAAGAACATAAATACAGAAGTGCACATGTGCAGTAAGGGACATTGACAATTTTAATTACTTCTCTCACTAAAAATAATTTGCCTCTGTAATTAATTTCATTTCTGCTCCACTAGTTTCTGAAAAGCAACTATAGCTAAGCAATTCAAGGGAAAAACATCAGCATCAGACCTTCAGTGTCCCACTTGGGCTGATTTTCAAACAGGGTTTCATGGCAAGACCGGGTATGCAGAGGATCAGAGGGAAAGTTGTGCTGTTTTGGTGCAGTGAATGGGTCAGGGACATTTCTCCAGTTAGGCTAATTTGTTCCCTGACGAGGTTTTTTCCATTCTTGCTGTAATCCTGAATTCCAGTGCAAATGTTGAGTGCTGCTGTCACAGGATGGTGGTTGGAAGGGACATGCTTGGCGCTGCCTCCTGTTACTCATTGTGCAGTCGAGTCTCAGCCAGCTTGCAAGATGGGAAATGCTCATTAGCATGAAGGAATCCAGTCCTGAAAGCAGAGCATTCAAATCATCACCTACCTGTGCATTGCAGCCTCTTTTCTCATTCTTGCTGTAAAAACGAAGGCCAGTGGCTCCAAGGGCAGGGCAGTGTTTCAAAGGACACTTGAACTTGCCAGCTTTTTCTATTGATATTCCCTGCAGGTGATTTTCTACCTCTGGAAAAGCAAAAAATGGAGACCCAGCACAACAGGCTGTGGAAGTCACAAAGTCCACAGAGGTGGCCGGGCAGGTTTGCTGATTGCTCCTGGGGAGCAGTTGTTTTCACCAATGTAATCCCTAAATAAAAATCGAGGTACTTTCAGCCATACTAGAAAATAATTAATTTCCCAGCATAACACGTCTGGATTTGCCAGTTTTCCTTTGCTTTTCATTGCATCATTAAGCAAACAGTGGTGCAGTTTGCTTGGCCATGCTGCAGCTGCTGGGGCAGTTTCCATGGATCAGAGTGTGCTGGGAGCACGGGCAGTGCTGGAACAGCCAGCTCACATCAGGGATGGCAGTTCAGATACAGCCTGGGCATCCCTGCAGACTGCTGGGGAAGGGACACAAAGCTCTCTTGGCTCAGGGAATTTTTCTGGCTGAAATACCCTGGAACTTCAGCCCAGAGCTGACTGGAATTCAGGTAGCTGCTTCATCACATGCAGTCAGCCAGCTGAGCCTTTCCCTAAAATTTCAAATTGAGAGGGGAATAAAGTGGCTTAATACAAGCTGCAGAATTTCCTTTTTTTTTTTTTTTTGCTTTTCCCCAAAGGGAGCTCTACCCTTTTCTATAAACTTTGATTTTCTATAACTGCTAGAACCGCTTTGGCAAAAAGTTCAACATTTGACAGTTTTTATTTAGATGTCGACATGTGGTTTTTATATTCTTAAGTTTAGAGAGATGGTGAATTCTGTCGTTTTCAAATGTTTAACTTGTAAGTGTTGGAATCTGCTGGGTGTTTAAAGTGGATTTGAGAAAGGAAGTAGGGTATTAGTTTTATTGGGAAAAAGAGAAAAAAATATTTTAAAAGTTCCTTTAAACAAATATTTTTCTTACATAATATAGAAAAATGTATTTATATTGATTATGGTGTTTGATACTGCATAATATAAGTGCCAGTTGGGAAATATCGCTGCAGTGAAATATTCTGTATTTATTGTATAATAAATGTTCCACAGAAATAGCGTGTAATGTTTATAAAAAATAAAATAGGATTAGAGGGAATGCATTGCATGGCTAAAGCTTTTATGTTGTGCTAATAGTACTTCAAAAGCCATTTTGTATTAAACAGACTGTTGCATTTGTATTTGCCACAGACTGTGAACAAAGTGGGTATTTTTAAAGGCAGACTTTATCGTTGTCTGAAGAAGCCTTTGGCCAGCACCAAATTCGTATTCCCTCTTTCAGTTAATCACAGTCTTAATTAAACAAAGCTGAGCTGAATAGGAAGGCAGTGAGATAATTTCAGGCCCTTAATCCATGGATATGAAATCCTTAATCCACGGATATAAAATAATTTTCTAAAACCGCGAGTGAGCACGTTAACACGTGTGACCTGCGGGGAAACTGAGGCAGACCCAGCCCGTCGCTTCCCCGGGGCTGTGCCGAGGACGAGGCAGAGCTGCTGCAGCTCCGCCCCGGGCTGAGCCCAGCCTGCGAACCTGCCCGAGCCCTCGCTAGCGGGCGAGCAGCAGCCTTGGAACAACTTGTTTCAATTATGCGAGGAGCACGCTGGCTTTCCACAGTCGCCTTTTAATCTTTTTTATATTTCTGTTCACACTCTGTCACAGATCCTGTATTTAATTACCGCGGCTCGGCTCGTGTGCGGTGCTGGGCGCAGGACGGGGACGTGGCTGTCCCACCCTTACCTGCTTTACCTCGGCCTTAGGCAAACACGGAATTCATTCTGTGGGCTGCTGCTCACGGAAAATCCTAGCAGACCTGTATTTTCTAGACAGATCGTTGTCCTGAATCAATCAAAAGGATTCGCAGCCCGTCCGTGCTTTGCCTGGCAATTCCTGTGGGATGCCCCGTTGTCAGTGTTCTTTCTTCCCTGTCCCTGTCACCGCAGTTCGCGCGGGGCATCGCCCCCTGCCCGCCTCATGAGTGGGGCCCATCGTACTCGGCTTCCCTAAAAAGCCGGAGCCTCCAGCACATCTCCCTCCCCCCTGCCCCAGAGCAGCCCCGTGCACGGAGTTCCAGCCTGGGGATCCATTTCTGTGTTGCTGGAGATGCTCGAGATCGTTGCGGTGGCAGAGCGCTTCCTGGGTTTGGATCTGTAAATAAATAATTCTGGGATCGGCAGAGGGAGCCCAAGGACACGCAGTCTCAACTGCGGATTTGGGACCAGCGCGGTTCTCTGGGTGCTGAAGTGTTCCTGACATGAACTCTCTGCCTTCGAGCGTGGCAATAATTTATTTTTAAGCCCCCAAACTGTGCAGCGGCTGCGTGGGGCCACCTGGGTTGTGCTGGAAGGAGGAAGGCTTAGAGGGAGAGGTATTACTAATAGGAATTTCTTTAGGGAAGGGACTTTTTTCTTAAAATTATTAATAATGAGATCAGCACAGAAATCCAAGGTGTGCCAGCACGACCCTCTGGTGCCCCAGTTTGGCTGACCACAGACCTGTCCACAAGTCTGGGTAAGAAGCAGGATTGGACTTGGATAGGGGAAGGGGTTAAGCTGAACTGTGCAAAATGTTGCTTTAGCTGGGATTTGCTGTGGGGTCTTTGCATTAGAAAAATACTAAAATGGACATTATAAGGATTATTGGTGTTCATGTTCTATAACTCCATTTTATTACTTCTGACCGATCAGATTTCATCGCTCGGCCATAACACCCATCTGATTTTTGATGAAAAAGTTTTTAGGCAATCACTGTGCTTTCTGGCACTGTTCAAAACCATCAAATTCACTTGGAAAATTTATGAAAATGGCAGCTTTCTTCATCATTGAAATTCATGTTGATTTTCAAGTGCTTATTGATGGGTTTTTAACTGAAAAAGAAGCCCTGCAAGCCTGACATTGAACAAGAGGTGGGCATTTTCAGAGGCGTCAGGGCCTGGGTAGGACATTTCCATACGGTTCTGCCAGAGCCGGAGCTCCCTCTTGTGAGAAAGAGGAATATCAGAAAAGCCCAGGACTGGAAATGTGCCACTGGAAGGTGGTGTTTGCCAGGGAAGCAATTCCTGGAAGCCTTTCCTGTAAGTCTGCACACACCTCCCTCCACTGGGACAGGAAAACAGATTTGAAACAATCAATTTGCGAAATTGGGAAGTGGCACCATAATTTGTACTTAGCTGTGATGTCTCACAGTGTTCTGATGCTTGATAAAAATGTAGGAGTATTTTTCAGTGGAAATAATTCCTCTGTTCCACAGCCCCCAGTGACTTTTGTCTCTGGCAAAAAAAGGCCTAACTTTATGTCAGCTAATAAAAAGCAGAAAATAAAGGAATCTGTCAGAAGTGATAAATACTGTTAGCATTTTCTGTGTTCGCTGTGCTCAGTGTCAGCTGTGATGAATTGGTGACTCTGCTGCCATCCTCAGCACAGAGCACCAGGGCTGGGCTCCCTCATGTCCCTGCCCATCTCCCTTGGCAAAGGAGGGGGTTCCAGACATGCAGTGGGTGCTCAGGGTGTAGTGGGATACATTATCCAGCAGAATGAGATTGGGAACCCTGTGGATGTCTTTAGGTGTATTTGAGCTCGGGAACATTTGTGGAAAATACTTGGTATTTCGTGAGATCTGGTACGCTTCAAAGGAGAAAAAACTGTTTCAGAAACATTTTTATGAGGCTTAGGATTAAGTTGTTTCTGGCAGGTGTGATTTAGTGGCAGCCAAAGGGGTGACAGTCACCAGCAGCAGTGTGATTTCACTGGGGAGAGCTGTGGCAGGGCTGGGGAAGCCCATCCATCAAGAGAGCCTGGGAACTGGGAGCTCTCCCAGTTCCTGCTGGGGTCACACCTTGCCCCATGCCCACTGCCGAGGAGGAGCTGCTCCTTACAGAGAGAAAACAGGGGTTTAAAGAGTCTTCTACAATGTTTGTTGGGTTTGTTTTGCTGATGATAAATTACCAGAGCTCCTGGGTTAGCCATTGCTGCAGCTGCTAGGACTTTAACACCAAAGCTGAAGTATTTGGGTTGCTTCTTCCCACCTCATCCCCACCAGGGCCTGTCACCTCTGTCCCTTTTTCATCAGGGAAAGGACAACTCTTGCATCTTACAGACTGTCCCCCAAAACCAGGGTGCACCCAGGTGATGGCACCTCCGGGGACTGACACACTGCTTTTCCAGCATGTAGTTTATTAAATCAACCTCTTTTCCCTCTGCATGGCAAGAGTTAATTGTGCTAGTGTAAGAATATTATTCCGCAGGATTATTTAAAGACAAAAAAATTATCGTTTTTCTTACAGCAGGGAACATGTCCAATAATTGATGTGAGAATATTAATGCAATATGTATGTTATCAATTTAGAAAAGCAGAAGACATATTTCCTTAAGCTTCTAATCATTTATACATATGACCTTCATTTATGCAGCAGAAGAGCTCTTCCAGAGAGCTACAATTTGCTTCAGATGTTTAGCTTGGGTATTTTGCTTTACCTTCTAACTGCCAAGTTTGGGATTATTTAGCAGTAAAATTAGAAATGTGGATTTGAGTATGTACCAAAGTCATGACAGGTGTTAATGGAACTCAAGTTGAATATTTTATTCTTTAAATAGTAAAATGTAAACCTGCATTTGTTTAGTTTTGCCTTCCTGCCAACTGTATCAGGTATCTTGTGTGACTAGAATCACTGTTTTCTGTACATGGTCTTCATGGCAGTTTCCAGTGCCTGTTTCCAGCTCAGCCTGTATTTATAATCCTAACAGATTTCTGCTCCACAGAGAATTCCTTAGGCAAATGTGTGATTCTCAACTCAAAGAGATAGGAAAGAAAACTCATAATGCAGTATAGCCCAAATTTGAAGAATATGCCTAAAGATGCAAGTAGACACTTAAGAGGATTTCTCAGGAGGAAATAAAATCCTGGAGATGAAATTAAAGCATTTTAAGACATTTGTGTTAAAAATAAACAAGCAAACAAACAAACCCAAACCACTTAGTCTTTTTCTTTGTTTGTTTTAGGCATTCAAACACCTTTGAAAATCTGTTCTTCAGTCCAATGCAATTCAGCAATGCCACTTAGGGCAAACTCAGGTTGAGGGGGGTTTCTTTTGTTCCCAGTGGTCTCCAGGGTTGCTCAGAGTGCTCTGTGGGGCATGCTGTGTTTCAGGGAGGAGCACTGGATGTTCAGGAAAGGATGTGGGGTACTGGCACAGCACAGGCTCAGCCTTCCTTCTCACAGGAGCTGTGCTGAGAGGTGTTTATTGTGTCTGCATTTTGGTGTCCATCAGTGGTGACAGTGGCTCCTCAACACCTTCCTGGGACAGACTGACACCCCCTTTGGAGGCATCTTTTCCTTCTCAGTACTTGAGAGGAAGCCAGGGTGCTGGTGTGAGCACCTGGAGCAGGGGAAAGGAAGCCTTCCCTGGGTTATTGAAAACCCTGGATCTGCTGTGTGACCCACACACTGCTCCTGGGTGCTGGGAGGGGAAGAGCTGCTCTGGGGCTCTCTCAGTTACCACTGCCCTGAGGATGGAGGGTGGAGCTGCCCTGCTGAAATGAAGGGAACTTTAAAGTGTGGGAAGATGGGTCTAATCCTCCAAAAAAAGCAGCGTAGTGCACTCCCTTCCTAGGCCAGTCCTAGGCCAGTGTCCCACAGACCATGTCCCTGTGTTGTCCCTGTGCCCAGCAGCTCATTCTAGTCCAGTGTCTGCCACACAGACACACTTGGAGGGTTGCACACTCTCAGAAAGGAGGGAGAAACTCTGGAATCAAGAGGGCCTAAACTTGGAAGAGTTTTGAAAATTAGCATCATATTTTTCTTGGTGTCTTTGATGAATTGAACTTCTGTATAACACAGGGCCAGAAATGCACTTTTAAAGTTGAATCGTTTGGTTTTTGAATAAGAGGTTCTGAGACTGGCCAGAAAATCTGTATTTGCACAGAAGAATTATTTTATTTTCTTCTGGCTTCCCCACCACTACAAAAATCGTTTTGCCAAAGGAATGGGCAAATTTCATCTCAGTAGGAATCCAGCAGAAAGCTCATTCTTATAAGGCCTTTAGCTAGATTGGGACTTTGTACAGCTTTGATGCTTTAAAGAAAAATTCTGTCATGGTTGAGTGGTTTTCAGCCCACGGAGCTGAGACAGGCAGCCTTGCAAGGCTGTGACAATCTATGGCTACAGCCTTCCTTCTGCTGACTCTGGACCATGGACTCCCAAATCACCTCAGGGAGTTTGCAGTTTGCTTTGAAATTGAAGCACAGAGGAGCTTTTAGTGGAACTCTGCAGATCTCAGAAGGGCTTATCTCAGGAGGGAATATTCCGATGGCTTTGTGCTGTCAGTGAATTAAATTATATAGGCTGGCTATTTTTTCATCTTCTGTTGCACTGACCTAATTTAATTCAAATGCATTACTGGAGAGCTGAACTAAAATCGTGTAGGTCTTAATAAGATCATAACAAAACCCATTGAAATCTTTTTCTCTTATGCAATTTAAATTCAATTTACAGTCACTGTTTATTTTCACATACTTGGTTGTTGTTTTAAGCACTGGGGTTTTTTTGCACTGCTTGCGTAACTTAGAGCTGTTGCAGTATCAAACCGGTGCTCTTAATGAGCTCTGGAATTTGGCTTTTTGGACTTTTACCACTTAGAAAATGTATCCAGTTGAAAGGACAGTCTCAGGAAGAGGGGAGCGTTTCCACGAGCAGCAGCTGTTGCTGCTGTTGGGTGTGCACGTAGGAGAGGAAACGAGCCGAGAATGCATCCGGCACCCTCATCCCTTCCCTGGGAGCACAGCCGAGCCCTGAGCAGGCTGTGGCCATTCCTGCAGCACACCTGAGCCCCTGGGCTTCAACACCCCTCTGCCCTGTTGCCACATCGGAATGAGGACTCTTTGTCATTAAATGCCACACGCTGGACTCGATGATCACGGAGGTGTTTGCCAGCCTGAACGATGCTGGGACTCTGTGCACATCTCATCAGCTCACCCACAAAGGCCCCTCTGGAGCACTCCTGTAGCTTGTGAGGTGCTGCAGCAGGATGGGAACAGAACAAGCATTTTGGTTTTCGATACAATGAAAAAGCCTGAGCTTGGTTATATTAAAAGCTTTGAAGTCCTGCTGAATGTTTGGCTTCCATCCCAGTTGGTGGAGAGTGCAGAGAAGTGCCTTTGCTTTTTCAGTGTCAACTTGAAATTAATTTTCTCTCTCCCAGCTTGATCAGCCACTGAAGGTCATCTTGTTTCAGTTGTTCCTAAAGTGTCCTGCATACACAGAGTAAATGCACGAGGTAAATGGGGTTTGCATTCACTGGGGAAAAGATTTGTAGCTATTTTTCAAGGAGTGTTTTAATTTATTAGTTGAATTCTGTTGCTTAGATTGAAAAACTATCTGACAGTCAACTGGAACCAGCAGTTCCATTTTAATTCCACTGGGTAATAATTTTCTGCTATTATATATAAAGCCTTGCCCCAGTTATTATACATATTAGTTGTTGGGGTTTTTACAGCACCACAATGAGAAACTTGCCAAGCAATAAATTCCATTGAAAGGTTTCTTTGTGTCTTTAGGAAAAGCTTACATGAGATACTTCCCTACTTACATGTAATAAAAGCAAATAATAAGGTACACAGCACATGAGTAACCATTAACTTGTGCTATTGTGTATTTTATTGGCTTTAATATGGATAACTTTCCAAACCATTCAGACTCAAACAAGTGCCTTTGAATTTCTCTGAATCTATCCTTTTAATTTACAGAAAACTTGATTCACACAGATTGTGGAATTAAATCATCACTCCAGCTGCTATGCTTTAAGTTTCCCAAACCTTTGTGAATCATTGTGTGGTTTTGAACAGCCTGGTTGTTGTGACATAAGAATTTTTGTAATTGATCAAATATGTTTAGGATTGGTTGGTTTATATTTTTAACAAAACAAAAAAAAAGAAGTTGTTTTTAGAAGAATTTATTTAATTTTTAGGAAATTGAATTAATCTTGTTTTTTGGTCATGATTTCCTTTTTGTGTTTCCAACTAATTGCAGCACAGGAATTATTTTGATTTTTGTCTCAGACATTACAGCTTTGTTGGGCTTTGGATATTTTTCTAAGTCTTCCTTCAGAAGCCTTGGTTCTTCCTGCTTGGCTGTTGTTAAGCTACCTGCCTCCCTGTTTAATGTTATGGGAGAGAGTTCTGCCCACTTATGTCTGAGACCAAAAAACCCCAACTCTGAGGCATCAGAGTAAATAAACAGGACAGAAAGCCAAAAGTGGCCGTGATCAGAAGCAAAGCCACATGTGTAGGCTTAGAGCACAGTTTGGAGCCTTTGTGCATTTCAGTCCTAGGAGAGGAATGATGAGTCAGTGCTGCCAGGGCTGCTCAGCCACAATTACTGGGTTTGCAGCTGGCACTGGGTGTCCTTGAGAGCCAGAGGGCTTGAGGAACCCTTCCTGAAACGGGGGGGGTCAGGTCATGTAACCCCACGAACCTTGTTCCGTAGTGACTAAAACTTCCTGAATGTCTGAGTTTCATTCAAATTTCTTGAGGACAGAAAGCTAAATTGGATACAGAGGCCCCTTCAAATGCACTAACAAGGTGCAACCAGGCCCTGGAGAAACAAGTGCACGGTGCAGGCTCTGTGCTCACCCTGCACCAGCCTCGGCACCGGGGAGTGTCTGTGTCTGCAGAGGCTGCAGGGCTGAGGAGAGGCACAGGGGCACCAGGGATCATGATGCTCCCACAGCAGCAAAGCTGTGGGGTCCTGGGACTGGGACACAGGCACCCTGTAGGAATTGAGCTGTGTCCCACATTTCTGGGGAGAGAGGAGACAGAAAAAGGAAAATACCATCCTTAGCCACAGACTGGGTTCGACCCAGCTTGGGCTTTCCAGTGGTGCCCTGTGGGGGCCTGGGTAACTCTGTAAGTGAACAGACAGGGACTGATGCAGGGTCTGGACAGCCCTTATTAAGCCCAACTTGCAATGGTTCGTAAATGCCAATTTTTTTTTTTTCCCAGTTTTTCCTTACTGTTCTCCCAGAGAGCTCAGCTCCATCAGGCCTGCTTGGCACACACTTGCAGGACGTGTCTCTCCCAGGAATCATCACTGTGCTGGGAAGTGCAGCCAGTGGGGCCAGGGCCACAGTGACAGGGAACCAAACTGCTGCAGGTGAGCCCTGTTCCACTGGGAGTCCCTTGGTCTTCCTCACATACACGTGGGCTGTTTGAATCCCACAGTGACTGAGATGTCACTGCTTTGTTTAAATCCCTCTCAGGCACGTTAAGAACGCAGTATCAGGGAGCCCAGTGGTGTTAAGAAATGACAGTACACTTGTTTCCAGTTTTTAATGCTTTCTTGTAAAACTGAAAATACAAAACCAGCTGAGCAAACGTAGATCTTTATATACATGAGGTCTCTGATTAAAAAAATCCTTTTAGTAAAAAAAAAAAAAAAAAAGAAAAAAGGGAAGACTGAACAACAAGTTAAATGGAAACTGATTAAAGGGAACAACATTCTCAAATTGAAGCATACTTTCCTAGAAGGAAAATATCTTCTTTACAAGTTTATTATATAACTTACATTTACACTTTATTGAGAGAACTTACAAAACAAGCTGCTTGAAATGCTCCTCATTCCCTTAAAGCATGAATTTCAAAGTGCCACAGCAAAGGAACAGGTTCCAATATTATCTTATACAGACTATTCTTGTATAAAATGGTTTGGTAAATGTGAGGTGTTCATTTAAATGAGCACGTAAAGGGATACAGACTAAATAGAAGTACTTGAACAAAACCTTTGTTATTACATAGTTATAGGTATAATAAAGGAAACAAAGCCAGCACTGCTCTTAGGTATCTGTGTAGATGGAAGGAATGTGATTCAAGCAGTGATCAAAGGCACTGTTCTGGAAGAATCCATTTTCATCCGTTCCATTGGAGAACATGTCTTCAGATACACACTGGGCTTCAGAGATCCCCTCGTAGCCTGGAACAGTGACAAGGGCATGGACATGAGTTAGTGCCACGGTGCAGGAGAGGAGGGAAGCACAGCTTGGGGGCTGGGATCACACAGCACAGCACAGGGTTAATGCAAAGACAACAGTGCTCAGCATCAAAGCCTGGCCCAGGAGATGCACAAATTTCAGTGGGTGTTTGTGTCATCGTGGCTGGCGCTCCCATTCGTTCCTGGGCAAAGCTTGCACTTGCAAGTGAAGGGCAGAACTATCAGAGCACAGCTCTCTTGGGGCTCCCTGTCATTATCTGAACAGGACAGCAGAACAATGGCTGGGCAACAATCCTACCAAGTGTGCACTAGAAGTGATGCAGTCCTCTTGGTTTGTGTTTTTCCTTTTAATACCACTTTGAAAAAGTATTCCATGTGTCTCCCAGCTGCTCTAAAGACACAGAAGCAATCTGGATCCTACATTTACTGCCTCTCCACATAGTGCAGGTCTGAGGAAGCATGGCTGGAGAAGGTCAGGCTCACAGGACATATGGAAAGAGCTGTGAACCTCTGCCCACCAAAACCTACCAGGCCAAGCTGGCTGATGCTTGCCAGGCTAACAGAAAGGGAAGTAGGGAATAATTTCTCTGTCCTTTCATAATGTCAAACTTCCACAGCTATTAAATCTCCTGAGCTGCATATCCATGTGGAAAGGAGCAGATCTGCCATTCTACCAGATGGTACAGCACCTGGAGTGCCAGGGAGTCTAAAAAAAACATTTATGCCTACCCCAAAGGACATGAAAATTTCCTATTATGACCCACTACAGCCTGCTTTTGCAACTGGCCAGTCAAGAAGGCCCACATGCACATGTTCATTTTACTGCAGTCCAGCTCCTCCTTACATCCCCTCTGCTGTGTTCACCCCCTCAGCTCATCCTTTATACCTATTCTGATTTCCTTTATACCACCTGATTTGGGTTGGGTCTTTAGAAAAGTACCTGTGTGAACTTCAGCACAATGTTCTGAGCCTTGGACTGAGGGACCCCAGAGCCCACCTACAACTGGAATAAGCAGCAGGAGCTGAGGGAGCACGTGGAACAAGATGCAGGTTAGCAAATGTCACTTTCTGACACAGAAAGTGGAGCCCTTACACAGAGTGGGGACTCCACTGGGGACTGGCCGATCCTCGTGGCTGAAGTGTCACACCTGGCTCCATTCTCTGCCCCCATGGAGGGGCTGTGGGGCCTTTGGGAAATGAGTCTGTGCCTTGGTGGAAAATGAGGTGATTCCTTCTCTCTAGCCTTCCCCTTCTCTTTTCCACCTGCCCACACCTCTGCAGGCAGGTGTGCCTGGATGGGGCAGAGCCAAACTCTGCCCAGGCTCCACGGGGGCCCCAGGGCTAAGAGGCACCACACCAGCAGCCAGGGATGGATCCTGCTCCTACAGAGCCAGTCCTGGCTGCAGGAAAACCTGTCCACTTCATTGTGGCTGTTTTACTGTTAGGTATGATTTTATTACTTGAGATCAAATCTCTACTTACATTTCTGCATTTTCCTATGACTTATTAATTTACTGTTGGTTTACAGGTCAGATTCTGCTGTCTGCAGAAATTTGGCACACAGTGAATGTCCAGAGGTTCTGGAGGATGACCTCAGCGTGTTTATCTGTGTCGGGCCAAGTGGAGTGACCAGTATTTTGATAAGTTTTGTGAGTGTTTATGTTATGCTAATTTCTATTTGATGAGCCTGTATACAGGGTGGATACAGAACCACAGATGGATAAAACCCAAGATAAGCATACACCCCAGAAATCATTATTAGATTCCAGATAGAGTAAACTATCCGAAGTCCTGAACAGAAAATAAAAATTTATTGACTGTTAATGTGATTCATGGAACAGCTGTTTGCCAGTCACATTTGGCATTCCTGCGAGATGAGATCTCATTTAATATTAATGGTGCTATAAAAGCCTGAAAAAAATTAATGCATAGCCTTGATGAATCTTGCAAACCTGAATGGTTCTATTTTACACACTAGAAGATGAGATTTATATATTTCATACATGTTTATGTTTCAGCCTTTTAAGTATTTGCATGCCTCAATAACCACTCTAAAAACAAAAATACTAAACAGAAACATTTCATGATAGTTTAGGCCCAGACAGAAAAATCAACTGTTGTTGAAGTTGGTGTCTTGCCACAGTATTATTCTTTACTGCTACAATTTCTTTTGGAAAGTTTATTTAGTCTGTACTTTAAATATTGCAGACTGTCAATCTAAGCTTGAAATTTGATGTTAACATGAAAAAACCCTATGTTTTAGTAATATCAAACTTATGAGTAACACTAAAGAATTCAAAGTTGAAGCTGAAACTTCATCTTAAATGTTTCCCTTGTGTTGGTTACTGATGCATGCACTTCCCAGAATGGAACAGCAGACAAATGCGTGCACACTTGCTCTGAACAGAGTCTCCTTTAATACAAAACAAACAGGAAAGTCAACTCTAATTTTGTGGTCTGACTCAGGCCCCAATTCCAAAAGCACTTAAACATGTGTTTTCAGTATCGCTCTTAACCGAGGTGCCCTCCTGAGTGCAGACATGAAGAGAACTTTCTTGGAGATATGTAAGTGAAGATTGCAGCAAATGGTTGTGCTTTATGGCTCTGACAATACTCACATTTTCTTTGATTTCAGAAATTCTGTCAATTCTTCATTTTAAAGGTAGGAAAAAAAAGAATACTGTAGAACTGCAGTACTGTAGTGATGTAGCCATTATAATTTTGACCTGATTATGAAAGCCTGCATGAGCACACCTGAGATGTCAATGAACAGACCACACAAAAAATGTAGGCAGTGCCTTGCCTGAAGGTGGGTTTTGCCAATGGAAGAGACTTTGTCTATCAGTCAAATACAGTAGGATTAAAGAAAAAAAATGCTTTCCTTCTGGGGTTTTTATAGATGAAAATTAATTTCAGGGCTGTATTTTTTATACAAACATGTTTTTGTCATAACATTGAATATAAAATGTGTTCTTTGCCCCTCCTGCTGCAAGTATCATATGGGTAATTCCTTAGAGGTGGAATAAATTACCTGTTGAAGCTAAAGGTGAATTGAGTATGTGATAGCCATTCTGCCTCAGAGGACTGAAGCAATGGGATTCCCCTGTGAGCACATCACTGCTGACAGACTGGTCCATTGTTCTGTAGCAATCTCCGTAGTGGAAACAGTTTTGTATGGAGTGAAAGCTGCCTTGGTAACCTGAAAGCAGATATTGCACACAATTCAATGCTTCTGCAATGGTACTACCTTCCTCTTCTGTCACAGCATTTCATTACTGTGGGGGGTTTAGTTCCTCAGTTTTAACTTTGGAAAAATGATTGTCCTGTTCTATAAAGTGCAGTTACACAAGAACTGCATCCCAAAAGGTGCTGTGGACTGTGATCCCCCCCATCAAGCAAAAATCTCAAGGGTGGGCTTCATTTCAAGCAATAGATCAGCTGAACACAGTCAACAGCACACTTGGTTCCAAGCTGAGTAGTGAGCCCTCCACTGGATCAGCTCCAGGATGCTCAGCTCCTAAGGGAATGTCTCTGTAAGGAATCACTGTTAATTTAAATACAATAAAGCAGTATTTGAATGAATAGCACTGCTTTGTTTTCAGTCAAGTGAAGCCTTTTCCCATCCAGTGTGTGCTGTGCACTGCTGGAGACAGCACTGTTTATCCAAAACACCTTCACAGCTTCCTCACACTTCCTTCCCACACTGATCCTTATTGAAATGAACCCACTTTACCACAGTGTGCAGGTAAAGCTGACCTAGGAGTGCAGGACTGACTCCAGGTGGTTGTCAAGTGAAGACAGAGTTCAACCAGAGGCTCTGCTGCTTCTGGAAAGTGCTAAGATAGATCTGGATGGTCTCTGCTTGCCTCAGTCATTCTGGCTTTTGGGGCATGTTTGACTTCTGTCCTCAACATACCCAACATTTCTTAGATCCTGGGGATTTTTCCTAAATATTGTATTATCAGTACCCAGCAGTTTGGGTTTTGCTATCAGAAGTTATGAATGAGTTGTGGACAACAACAACAAAAAAAATTTAACAGTAAAGGAGAAATGAATTGCTGAGGAAGGAATTTTGGAATTTTTAAGTTTTTCCAACATCCTAAATAATTATAATTTGCTTCCATAAGGATCATCTCAAAGTGTATCACAATATTTCAACCAACCATGGCCTGATTTAATTCTCTTCCTTCCTCCTGCCTCAATAAGCTCTTCCTTAATTCCAGGTGTATTGCACACTAACTGCACATTCCTATCAGCTACCCCTCTTCCTACCTTCTCTGAAATTATTTTCCTTCCCTTAACTGCAACTGAAGTCAACCAGATTAGGCTTAAAGTCTAGCAGAATGTGCTTCAGGATTTTCCTCTAACTGCCAGAAAAAAATATGGAGCTGTTGCCTTTCTTGCCTCAGCCTTGCTCAGACTGAAACAATCCCTCAGGAGCTCCTGCCAAGCTCAGGGCAGTTCAGTGAATCCCAGCCACACTTCCCTGTTTCCAGCTTGGCCCCACTCACAGCAGAGACCTGCCCTGCTGGGCTGCCTGTGCAGCTCTTCAGTCTGTTTGTTCAGGAATTAAATCCCTGTGCCTGTCCCTCACACCTGGGGCTCTGTGGGGTCAGCGTGTCCCTTACAGTTCCTGCAGTGTGCAAGCTCTCTCCTGTTCAGCAACATCTCCCACACTTCTGTGTTTTCCCTCTACTACCAAAGTCTCACCAAGCACACAATACCAGGCAAAACTCGGGTCTGCCCACTTCATATTTCCTAAGGTGGCAATAAAAAAGGCCAAGTGAGGCAATTCTTGAGTAGAAATGCAATAAACTCATGGAGTGGTGAAAGATTGGCTCTGAAGCTTCCCAGTTCAATATGTGCTTTGGCAGAATCTGCAAGGATTAGATGCTTAATTTCTTGAGAACTTGATCCACTACAAAATACCTAAATTGTTGATGTCCATTAGTGAAGTCCTAATGGATGACTCCTAGATAAAGGCACTACACACTCTGTACCAAGGCTGCTCGTATTTGCTGCTATGGAGAAGGCAGCCCAAAAATTTGGAAAGCTGAGCATTAAATGATGCATGTTCTTCCTTGGAATAAACAGCCAGCCACCTCTATTTACTGCCTGGAGAGCCTGGCTCAAAGAACCAAGGAGCTCTTATGAGAGGCAGCACAGCCCTCTTTTGATGTGGTTTTAGGTACAGTGTGTTATTGATTTGCTTTGATAATTATCCTGACTTTCTGTTTACAAAACACAAACTCCTTGCTGTAAGCCTTCTAAAAATACATCCTTTTGAGATGAGCAGTGAAAATAAAAAAGAGGACACTTGGCTTCAAAGGAGGCACAACTGGTTGCAGAGAGCACTTAGATGCATTGCTAGAGAAAAAAAAAATAAAATTAACCTTTTCCAGAATGTCTGCTATAGACATCAGTCCTAGGGAAGGCATGACGTGTATGTTCTCTGTCCCTGTGACTGCTGCCCTTCCCTTGTGCTCCCAGGCTTGCCTTTGTTACATCCATTAAAAATCTTCCTGAGCTACAGAGCTGGCACAGTGGCTTAGAAAAGCAGAGAGCAGCCAAGCGTGACAGAACTGGACTCAAACTAGTCAGACCCAGGGTTTTCCCAAGACCTGTGGGGAAAGGTTATTTTGAAGTGTTTTAAGTTACACTGTCTGGAAATATCTGAAGGAGAGAACTGCCTCAGAATCAGAGTCTGGAAAAGAACTGCCATAAGCAATGAAATCCTCTTTTGGATTGCAGTGTTTATCCCTCAGCACCACTGTGAGATAATCTGAGAAGACAGAGGAAAAAGTGTTCCTGGAACCACCCAGTGAAGAGAGGGGTGTAGGAAAATCCTGGAAATCCTGGTGCTACTGCACTGCTGAGTTCACCTGATTTCTGCCAAGTGCTTTAACAGAGAAATGCACCTTCCCTGTTCTAATGTGCCTGCTAGGTGGGACAGATGCAGGTAGGAACTAAAGGAAAAACATGGAGTGAGGAAGGGAAAGGGTGCAGCAGGAACACAACTCAGGTGGAACAAAGCACGACACTAAAAATGGGATTTCTGACCCTTCGGGTTCATTGCATTTAGTTGTGGTTCCTTTAGATTTCTTTAAATGCTTCACTGAGAAAATATGGGGAATTAAAATACGATTAAAATCCCATGACCAAGTGTTCAGTTAACAACCACATATGGTTGATTAGAGTAAACTAAACAGGCTGATTAGAGTGAACTAAACAGGGAGCATTTTTTACAAGTTCTTAAAAAAGACTCCCTTCAGGGATTAAAATAAAAACTAAGCTAGAAGGCTGGTCCAGTGCAGACATCCCTGCTCCTTCTGGAGTGCAAATCTGTAGTACCAACTTGGCAATAAGTGTTTCACCAATATTATTTTTGCCACATGGATTTCAGTTTTTCCTTCAGTTTTGATTTAAATCAAGAATTTTCTAAGGTTATTTTCAAGTGAAGAATTTACTAAATGCCCTGTCAGCTTAAATGATCACTGTTAAATGTTTTATGTACAGTAGATGTAGAAATATAACAGTTCATAAAGGAATAAACTGAGTTCCAAACATAACATTTAGTTAAAATTTTGCTTTGAAATAATTTGTGGCAGAAAAGCTGCACTTAGCCACTTCACACAGTGCACTGGCTGCCTCTGCTTCTCTAAGACACAGCCTAGAAAACTTCAAGCAGCTTTAAACGAATGATGTAATGAGCAAATAGTTGGAATATGGCTATTAAATGCCATCTTGTTATGTCATGTCATTTACATGTATTTGCAAATAAATCTCAGCTTTTCAAATTCCATAAAATTTCTGACAAGAAATCATGTCAGGTATAAATAACTACAGGATTCCATTGCCTGCCAAATTCTTTGAGCGTGTAATGATTTCCATGTGATCCTACTACAGCTGGGTTAAAACATATAAATAATGTCAGCTTGTTCTTTCATTATCAGTATTTCTGCTACCAGCCTGATGAAGCTGCCATCTCCTAAAAATTCCACATCCACACTGTTTGTGTGCTTCTGTACAGATGCCTGGTTCTACACTAGGTTTATGTGGTGTACCTCTTTTGGCAAAAATTCAAAACTCCCAAATTGTTACAGATTCCATTAGAAAAATGTGCTATTAATGAACTGAGAGGCAAAAAAAAAAAAAAAGGAAAAAGCAGAGCAAGTACAGCTAAGTACAGGTTACAGATGATTGGTTTCAAAGGCTGCTAATCAAAACTGATTTTGGAATGACCATTTCCGTAATTAATTTATAATAATACTTCAGTATTTAGCCAAAGTGGAAAATTATTGCTTTTTCAAAACCACATGACATAACACTTAGAAAGCAACAATTCATTCAAAAGGAAATGTGGTTTTCTTAAGGAATAAAGTCAATTTATTTAAGTGGTTCAAAACTTGTTCTGTCTATGCATTTGTTTCTGCCGTAGTAATGAGCTGCTAAACTTTCCTCTTGTGGCTTGTAGTTATTTAGCTCATTATAGCAACATAATCATATATCATTATATGCTATCATAAATCTGCCACTTCTCCCTTACAGAGTTAATCTTTTTAAATTGAATAATCTGTTGAGCATCAGGTTGAGTTAGTTTTTCCTTCAGCACAAATCATTAAATATAATACGCTTTAACTTTTCAGACTAAGCCTGTCCAACCAAAGAGCAGAAACACTGCTCAGAGAACGAGGGGCAGAGGGAACTGTTGGGATACCCAACCCCATCCCAGCTGGGAGCTGCTCAGGGCTTTGTGCTCAGGCTCAAACAGATGTCCTGCACACTTCTTTATTGGGAATATTTACCACATTTTAGCAGCTCACCATCTGGATTGCATAACAGATTTCTGAAATATGCAAGCTCCTGTTACTGGAAGAATCTGTGATAGCAATATCTCTTGCTAATTTGTGCCTCAAAAATTTCAGGAACATTAATTAGTACCCACAGCAGAACTCCAGAATAGGTAATAATAAGCTCGCAATTAAAAAGGCTGAGTTAATTCAGAACAAAAAATGTTTTAAATTAAGCTATGGGACAGCTGCTTACTGCTCCCATTCCTGTCCTCAAATCCCACAGGCACTCTACAGTTGTACAGAGTGCATTTACATGTTACTATATAATGTAAAACAAGCTAAACTTCCAAAAAATAAATGAAAAAACGTTCACTTTCTTTGTCTAATTCCACGTCTTGTGCATCGCTATGAGTGGACTGCACAGGACACTGCCAAGGTGTGCCTCAGCCCATGAATTTTGGGACTGGATGGCTCTTGCAGGGTCACTCTCCAGGCTGGATGACCAGTCAGAGGAGGGACATGGCCAGCAGCCTTCTCCTGAAGGACCTGAATAAATGCAGTAAATCTGCTCTTGGGACAGCTTCCCCCATTACGATGACATAGCACAGCATGGACCTGTCTGAAATTTCCATCTCTGTGTACATCACTCCAGTTAAAAACTGGAGTTCCCACTGAAATGCTGACAGTATTAGCCAAATACGAAAAACCAACATAAATTCCTTCTTTCCAGCTAGAAATTAAAAGTTGCAAAACCCAAAAAGATGGAAGAGTTACCTTGAGATCCCTGCTGTACAGACTGGTTGGGAAATGGGGTGTACGGTGTGTTTGGTATTCCAGAGAACTGCTGCCCGTTGGGAGACTGGCTGTGGGATGATGGAGAGTCGTGTTTCTGCAAGAGGGAAGATGGAACTAAAGCTTTCAGGGGGCTGACAAGTGGAGAGATTATGTTGGGAGCAAGCCTAGAAAAAGAAAGTACAGAAAAACTTCATATATCACATCATAATATGGCAAAATGAAATAGCTGAATGAACTATTTCCATAATGGCCAGACTATAGAGAAGTCTGTTTTACAGGTACAAATTATATTGCAAAAATGGACAACAATGCAGTGCTACCTTCAGATATTTGCTAGGAGGCAAGAGAGTTTGACAAGGAATTCTGTTCCTTTACTCTGACTTCCTGCACTTGCCATTGCAGGATCAAAATGACACCACTCCTCAGTGAGTAACTTAAACACAGCTCAGTTTGATTTAGAATTTTGTGAGCTGAGATACATGTCCAGAAGCAGAAGTGGAAAATGTAGCTAGAATAAGTAAATGCAAGTAAATTGTTCAAGTGCCTTCACAGCTTAACGGGGTAAAGCTGTAGCAGGGTCAAGCTGCAGCCAAGACAAAGAAAAGCATCAGCTTTACCCTGCAGGTGAGAGAGTGGATCTCATACAGCTGTGACAAGGGGCCCTGTCCAACAGCACAGGGAGTTCTCAGTGCACTCTCTGCCACCTCCAGAGCTTTTGCTAAACCTAAGCACCTCTTTGAGCAGCACCAGAACCTTCAGATGCTGCAAAATCCACCCCACTGTCTGAGAGCCACCCAGAGGAACCTCCCCAGCCACAGAACTCAAGGAAGAAAAATAAAACAACCTCTGCAGGTTGTAATAGATGTCACCAAGCTGGAATAAAATACTGAGCACAAACCATTGGAGGCAGACAAAAATTAACTAAATAAAAACTTCAGTCTCTCACTGGTGTCTTCCTCCTACCCCTGCACAAGCTGTTCAAACACCATAAACCATCATTTCACACGACGGCTTCTTGGAGCAGCTGGACTGGCCTTGGGAGCAAGGCTGTGCTCCAGTGAGGGCTAAGCACTACATGGGAGCATCACAGAAGGGAACTGTGAATAAATGGTGACAACAGCTTAACCAAATTTAACACGAGAGGCACAGGATCACTGCCAAAAGCTGTCATAGTGACACTCTAGATATTAGAAGGGGTTTAAATCAACCACTCCAAGCCCATCTTATGCTCAAATAATTCCATCTCCCAAGACAAGGAAGCAAGACCTATAATACAAATCACAAAGACTAAATCTCCCCAAACTAAACCAAGGAATTAAAGTAGTGTTGTTAAATGGGTGAAGGCAACAATATATTGAAGTCAGAATAGCAAGAACTGGAAAACAGTTTCTTTTTGTGAGATACACCCTCCAGTAAGTGCTGATCAGTATTACGTAAAATAAAGAGGGCTACTGTCGAATTAAAGGAGCCAACACGTAAGGGGGAAAATATCCTCTAAGGAGAAAAATATCCTATTTGTTCTGGTTTGGAAAAGGCCTGGGGCTGCCAAAAAGGGACCGGGAGGTGCCGGGGCCACCCGTGCTCCACTCAGGTCAGGGACCGACGCTCTCTGGAGGCCGCGCTGCTGAGGAGCAGATGCGGGAAGAACAGCGAGTTTATCTGCGCAGCAGCAGCGGCCGAAAGCCAGGGGCAGGTCCCCTGGGGCCGCAGCTTTTCCTCCAAGGGCTCCGGGAGGCCGCGCTTGGACTCGGGGAGCTGTCGGGAGCCGCATTCCCGGCGAGCGCTCTGCGGGACCGGCCGTGCAGAACGGCTGCGACCTGCGGGACCCGCGCGGGAACCGCGGCACGGCCCGGCCCGGGGAACCCGGCCCCGAGCGGAGAACCCGGCCCCGAGCGGGGAACCCGGCCCCGAGCGGGGAACCCGGCCCCGAGGGGGGAACCCGGCCCCGAGCGGGGAACCCGGCCCCGAGCGGGGAGCCCGGCCCGGTCCCTCCTCCGGCACACGGGGACAGAGACCTCGTCCTCCACGCGCCAGCAACGCCCTTAGAAGCCTGCAAATGCTTCCATCCGAAAGGAGATTAAAAAGATTGCAGTTGTTTTGGTTGGAAAGATAATAGCTAAAATTGCTCATGATAGTGACATTTATATGGGTAATGACCACACACACATTTAAAAGAGAAACAAAAGACGTACTAAAAACTCCAGTGTCGGGATGAGCCAGAAACCACTCTGAATAGGGGAGGGAAATGCTGCTGGGGAGCGAGTCCTCCGCAACTGCCTGTGTTGGGTTTCCTCTGCCTGCTCTTGGAATGTCTTGTCCTGGCTACTGCTGGGAAACGCAGCACCCCATAGAGACCTGCCGGGCTGCTCCGAGTGCTTTGTTAACATGGGCCATCGTGTTTCCAAATTCTATGCAATCGTGCTGCTTGTCGAACAAAAATGGTACACTTAGGTATCCAGCTGTGGGAATACTGAAAATCCCAGCTTCCCTACCCAGTTTAACTACTCCCAGAGGCTACTTAAATCTTAACCATGGGAGAAGAATTTAAGTTTTTATTGTTATTTTTAAAGCAGTGCTCGTCCCCGCTCGCAGTCTTGCATTCTTGTTTTTCCTGTGTGTGAGCTCAGCAGGGTTTGTGCCTCGAAACCTTTGAGATGAGTGTTTAAGGGTGGCGAGGTCCCCTGCAAGGCCAGAGGGGTGCAGGCGCTGCTCCAGCCGGGAATGCCGAGCAGCGTGCGGAGCTGCCAGCTCGCAGCTCCCGCCGGGCACGGCTGCCCCGGTGCTGGAGCTCAGCAAACATTGCTGGCTGTGGGCAGCTGTATCCTAGGAGCAGCAACCTGAGCTGAAACCCTGACAGCATCGCTGCCTCCTCTGCATCAAGAGAGTTTCACAGAGTTGAGCAGTTCACCGTAAAAATCTGCTGTGTTCTGCTCGGGCTCTCCCAACAAGGAATTTAATATATTTCCTGGAAGTTAGGACACAGTTTTCAGCTAGGAAAGAACTTTGCTCAGCAGAAAAAACTGGCTATGTTAGCACAAGTGGCCAGCATGGGGATCTGTGTCCTTAAAATATTCATCACAATCCCTACAGCTCAAGCTGGTCCCTAAAATATTACCCTGTGTGTGTGTGTGTGCATGTGTGAATGTGTTCTGGCACACTCAAGGGGAGATTTTCACCGGTGAAAACTGTCCAGTCTCCCGTGCCATGTTTTTAATTCTCCCCTGAATATCTGCCTACTAATTAGGTTGCTGTGATACTCGGGTTGTTAAAAGAGGAGGAATCATTCCTGATACAAATTAAACAGATAATGCATTAGAGCCTAAAAAGTGATGCCTTCTGTGTGGAAGATGAAACACTGAAAGACTTACAGCAGGAACTCAGCTGGATACACTAAAATTCCCAGGCAGTAGCTCAGGCATGTGTGTTTCAATAACTAATAGCCTGCACATTTCCTGTTAATACTGTACTACAACCACAGTTTGCTTTGGTTTGGATAGTAATAATAAATATATACCATATATTTTACCTTAATTGTAACTTGCATAATTCAGTAAATTTGCAGCTCCTTTGGGGCCTTTTAATATATATCTGTGCCTATATATAGCTATATATAACGAGATATAAATACTCTCACAGGCATGAAAAAAAAATCCATATCCTTCCTAAATTCATTACATTTGAGGGCTCCTGGCTCTATGGAATATTTCTGTTGAGGGCCATACAAGGGTGTGATGGGGGAGCCTCCTCTCCATCCTTTCCAAGACACAGGAGCAACAGGACACGCACCACAGAGAGAAGGAGCTTGGCTGGAAACAAAAGGAACATTTTGCTCACACAGCATGCCCTGGCCTGTGCCATTCACAGCCACAGGAGCCACAGAATCAAACAAAATACCTATTTTTTTATGAAGGGACTGAATAATCTAATGGCCAAAACCAACATTTCCATGCTAAGCAAGGGGCAATCACATTTAGTGCTTCAGGATGTAAAGCGATCGCCCATGGAGGCAGAGAGGAATTCTGCTCTGCTCTCTCAGCACACAGCCCAGGGTGAGTGACCACCTTCTGGGGGCCTCCTCCAGTTCCCCCTGAAGCACCACTGCAGGATGGTGCTGGAGATAGAATTCCTGTCTGAGGCAGCTGGGATTTCAGGGCCAGCACTTCCTCTGAGGAGGAATCAGCAGGCAATCAAGGAAAAGGAAAAATCAGAAAATTTTTACGTGATTCATACACACAACTGAAAGGAAACTGTGGGAATAACTGAGCCTAACTCTGTGACCATCCTGTCTGTGGCACTGTGCACATTTCTGCACCAACACTGCCTGAAAATATCCAGCTCCACAGCCCTTGCCACAGGAACTCCAGCAGTCAAGGAGGATTCTACCCACAAAGAATCATGAAACCAGTGTCAGTCATGGACAACAAACCAGTTCCTCAGTTCTACTGGAAAGCATTTGTCACTCACATCAATGGGAATGCTCAGAAATCTTGGTCCTAACAGAAAGACTTTTTAAATGGGAAAATTAAAAGTCAAGACACGGATCTTCCTTTCCATAAGCGCACAGCTTAGGAATCTCCAACAAATCCCAGTAAAACTTTTTATATAAGCTTTCTTGTCATCATGCTTTAACAATATATTTTGGATGGTTGAAGTTTATATTGAATTGTAAGGCCTGTGTGAGGGAACTGCCCGTGTATGCCATGAGCTAGCAGTGACCTACAGAAAACACACCTAAAGGCTCCAGGTACCAAGACTTTGCTTCAGAATTACTGATCCTGACTGCACTCTCAGCCTCCCCAGGCAGGCAGGGGTGTTTAAGATTCTCTGTTCTCCCAATGCACACCCAATGCCCTATTCCAGCATCAGTGCAACAAAAAGAACCAAACAAATACAAATGGTCATGGATTCTTCTGAGATTTCCATCACAATGTCTGGATTAGTGCTTAGGCTGAGGAAGAAATGGATTTGCCCTCTGCTTTAGTCTTTGTTCAATACCAGTTCCACGACAAATTAACAGAATAAGAAATTATAAAGCTCCCTTCAAGATAAGAGAGCTTGACTAGACCTTGATTGCCAAACACTACATACAGTATATTTAGTAAATACTGTGTGGAACTGGAAACTGAAAAGTAATGAAAGTAAATTCAAACTAAGATTTTTGAAGTATAAATAGGAATGAAGTGTAACTGCAAATGGAAATATGTAAGACAGGGATGTTTCCAATATGAAAACTGTCTGGGTGTGTTTCTTTTAATGGTGTGATGGCTTGACTGGCAGATTCCTCAGCTAGACAAAGAACCTCAACCCATATCCCATTGAGTTCAGTGGAAACGGGACCAAATCCACGCTGAAAAACATCTGTCCTTTATATCAAATCATTTTTTGTATATTTTGGGTTATAAGACTGTTCTGTAACAGTTCCATGCCCAGCAGATCAAGCAATTGTGACTTTTGAGAATCATGTTTTAACTCAGATTAACATGGAGAAAAACAGCAAATAAAGCACCAGAGTAAGAAGCACAAACAAAGCAGCTCCTCCATCTTATCTGAAGTGCAGCACTGGAGCCACTTAGAGAACTGAGAGTTTCCATGAGATGAGCTTCTCCCATAAAACCCAGCACTCCAACCAGTTCATTCATAAAATCTCTCCCCCAAGCACTATAGTCACTGATACTGTGAGAAAGTCCAATTCAGTTCCAGGACCCAGAGATTATTTTTTTAATGGAAAAAAAAAAAAGTTAACACGGATTTTCATCTCCTCCCATAATATTAAAAATGATGTGTAAAGCTCTGCTAATCAGGTCCCTGGATAGAGCCCAATCTCTGGCCACGTGTTTCTGTTCTGGGTCTTGCCCTAGGGGAATTTCTGTCAGCACATGCTCAGGAAACAGTTACACCGTTCACTCTTTTGGACTTTTTTGTAAGACAGACTCTATCTGAAGTTTGGTGAACCTTTGCACTAATCACTGCCAGGTGCCTCTGGCTACGTTTCTGGAATGCAAGGAATCTTTCCCTTCTCTCCCTCTTTCTTCCTTTCTCCTCTTCCCCCCTCTCTCTGATATGTAATAAATCCTTCAGCACAGATCACCTTGCTGGGCATCACTGCATCTCCTGCCTTTTCCTATCAGCAGGGAGGGGCTGTGACACCGAGGTACAACAAGGTTCTCCAAGGTGCAAAACTGTGTCTCTGGTTTGCCCAAGCATGGCCAGAGGCTCTGTCCCTGCTCTGCTGTGTGTGACAGCCCCAAAGCAGTGCTGAGGCACTGGCAGCCTTTTTCTGGCTTTCATACAAATACAGAATATTAATTTTCACTCAAAATGCTGCCTTGGGTTACCTGGATCCAGTTCTGCACCTTCACTCACCCACGCTCTGAGCCGAGTCCACGAGAGCAGGAGCTGCTCAGCTCTAAGGAGTGAGGGGGGCTTCAGAAATATTATGGAGAACACTATGCACAGGAACTTTCATGTGACTGAAGAGTCACAGGTCATTTAATTGCTTTAGAATGTTTCAGCTGTACCAGTAACAGCGACACAAAAGCAATTTCATGTTCAGAATCACAAAGGAGCCCTAAGAGTCCTCTCCTGGTACACTCAGGGTTTTCTGTGTGGGGCTGCTCTTGGGCAGAGGGGCTTCCTGAAATACTGAAATATTCCCTGTCTGCTCTAACAAACACGTGTGCAAGTCTGAGAGGGGCACAGAACACAACTCAGTGCTGGTCACATGTTTCATCATCTACACAAGCTCACAAAACACAGACACACCTATTCTGTGTCAAATGAGCATCTCTGCAATTGTTCTGACCTGAGATATGCAACTTCTGCAGAGCAGCTCCTCTGCAAAAACAGGGATCATTATGGGAACTGTGCCATTGCAAAGGATGTTTGTATTTACAAGGGTTTGTTTAATAACCTCTGAAATAAAGCCGACAAATCGCTGCAGTGGAAGTCACTACACACGAGGGAGATTTGAAAAATTATTCTTTCTTAACATCTAGCAGGAAAAGGTATTTTGGAGTGAAAGAAAAGCCTTATTAATATGGTCAAAGAAATAACAAAACTTACTTCAATAAAGAGCAATGCCTTAGGTTCAAGTGATTGCCAGGAAGTCAATTACAAAGACATGTAATCAAACACAGAGACTGTCTACTCCACATTATCTGGCCTGTGCTGCATGCTTGACTGATCTATCTTATTTCAGTCATTTAAGGTCATTATTCTCTGGCTAACAGCCAGCAAGATGCTTCCAGGTGGGTTCTGTGCAGGTTCTGTGTCTGCTGTCTTCAGCTTTGCCAGGTAGAACACACCACCCAATAGTGGGAGATGTTACAATAGCTTCATTATCTGTACTATGATAAACTCTTGTGTTTGGTGTGTATGGTTTGCATCAAACTGCAGCAATTTCACTTGAAAAAAAGAACCCCAACGTTTGGACAAAAAGAGAAAAAACAGTTTTAGAGATGCTAAGTGTAAATTCAACTACAGATAAATGCAGTAATGGCTAAAATCATTAATGTAATGCAGAAGATCTCTGGCTGAATCCATTTGAAATGCTGAGTTACTCTGGCCATCTCCTTTGACCTCCCACCTTCTCCTGTAACTCAGATTTCTCACTCAGTTTTCCTCACAGTGTCTCCTCTGGGCAGGCACCATGGCCCTTACTTTGAGAGGCACTGGTGGAGGCTCTGCCTGAGTCTCAGTCCAGCCCTCTCAGAAACTCAAATGAACATTTGCCCACCTATTTGTGCTGATGGACAAACAATATTTACCCCAGGATCCAGCACCAGGTTATCCTTAAGCTTTTAACTGTTGAAGTAAGCCTACATTTTAATGCTAATTTTGTCTTAAGAGGAGGGGGGAACCTGTACAGGCCTATCTGGACATGATTATGAATGAATTCTGATCACATTTTCTACAATGAGATAAATGACTTGGGATTTGAAAGCAGATGCTTTTAATTCCTGATTTTCTTTGTTTTGTGGGGCCCAGTGCCACACCTGTACATTGTTCTTTCTGGACAGATGTACTGATGCCCCTTTTGCGTGCTCAGATCCGTAACACTGAGATAAATTATGAAGGGTTCTTGGCTTCCTCTGTTGAAAATGTTTTCAGCTGTCAGAGGTATCTGTTTCTTGTTACTGGTTTTAGTGCTTTTGAAGGGAAGACTAAACCACTGACTTGTGTATTCTGTTATAAATGAAGAGTATTCTCCAATGGAATCCACAGAGAATGAGGGATGGATCTCCTTGGTCTGTTAGAAAATCTTTGCAGGTATTTAGTTCTCCAAACTACTTCTGGACAGTGAAAAGTTTCTTTCCTACAAAGATCCTAACAGTGTGTCACTTCCTAGTCCATGGATTTCTACGAGCTCACAAACTTAATTTAAAAGATTAATCATTGAACAAGATTAATAAGGATCAGACATAAGTGGCTAAGACACCTAATTGTCTCTTAAAGTAATGAGAATTAGGAGCACAAATGTATTTTCCTACCTAGCCTGGATCCTGGCAGCTCAAGGAGACAGCACCAGAAAGAATCTCCCCCATGTAAGTGACAAGATCTTGTCCTGCAAGTTTAGTTTCAAGCTTAAAAATATCAGGGATTTCAAATCTGGTGCACTCTGGTTGAGCAGAAGGAAGGCTCTGTGTACCTCGTGTTACTTCATGTAAAAAGAAGTGAAGGACTAAGTTTTTAACAGAGAACTCTTTACACTGCAGTATTCCTGTGGTATTTGAAATAACAGGTGCTAAGAAGCAAGCAAACAAAAACTCTGATGTTTAAGCGCCCTGATTAAAATGTCTCTTTTCACTTGATAGTTCTTAAATCTCCTTTCTTGTGACTTTCTGAGGGGGTCAGTGTCACTTCAGGGGGGTCTGGCTCCTGGTTTGAGCTGGCTGCAGTTGGCTGGGGAGAGGTGCAGGCAAAGGGAGTTGTGTGAGCCCTTCCCTCTAACCTTGCTCAGAGCTAATCCTTTACATTAAAGGCTCCCAGATTTGGCTCAGAGTCCTCATTAATCACCACCTCTGCACATCACAGATGTCTTAATCCCACCACTTCTTCATTTACTGGTGTGTTTACAGAGCAGAAATGACCTAAATTACCACAGGAATAGAAAAAATGGTTTCACTTTCCTTTCCCTTGGAGACACATCACGCTCCCAATCAAGTCATTGTTTGTCAGTGCCCCAGCTCCTGTTGGGAACAGAAGTGCTGTTTGTCACAGCAGCACAAGTGACAGAGAGCCCCAGTCACACACACAGGGATCGTGTTCAGGTCCTACAAAGTGACCTTGTTAGGCCACTGCACTAAATTGGTGCAAATCCCAAACTTGGTGCCACCACTCAAACTCACTTAACTTCAGTCAGATCAGTTTCATTAAAGCTGATAATTTATCACACTGAATACTCTAAATTGCTATTTACAGAGATAGTCTACAAATGCAACTAAGTACATTTTTAGATGACTTGGATAATAACAGCTAAAAAAAAAAAATAGTAGAAAGTAAGCCAAATGCAACATTCACCCAAGATTTAATACTAAAAGCTGTTTTTCTGTCTTCACTCTGCTACAAATCAAAATAGACTATTTTTGCAATGGGCAAAATGAAACCCAGTTTGACATTACACATGGCAAATGCTACAAGAAATGCTAAAATAAACCCTTGCTACCTGAAATAAAAAATAAATATACATTTTAACCTGGATCATGCCAAGCCTGCTTTCTGCATGCTAGAGTATTTCTCAGCCAACCACTTTTAGCTAAATTAATATCAATGTAAGTAGATTTTTTTAGTGTAGCATATACTTCATTCCAGAATTTGAAAAAATGTGCTCCAGATTGAATAAAGCCAGTATAAATATATTTGGTAATGAGGTCAGATTTTGTCAGAACATTTTCAAGTGAATTAGATAATTTTGTCAAACTATTTAAATGTCTCAGCAAACCATTTGGGAAAATTGACTGCTGCACTTGGTATTGACTTTGGCAAAGGACAGTGTAACATAGGGCTTTTTGGTAAAAAAAAAAAAAAAGCCTTTAAATCAAATTCTGAATCTCATGTCAAACTTGAGTAGACTATTTGTACTCTGCCTCATGTAGTTTTTGGCATCTTGCACATTTGATGACTTGGTAATTAGATTTCTCGATAGTAATCACTTGGTTCCTGCCACAGACTGCAGCCCTGTCATGGTCCCGATCCACAGAGCAGGAATTCTCTGTGTCTGCTCAAACCCAGCTGCTGGCACAGCTGGCAGAGGAGGCCAAGGCCTGTGTGTGCCAGAGCTGCAGCAGTGCCCGGGAGGGGCAGTGGGAGGGGGCCCTGCCCACTGCAAACCTCCTGGATGCTCCAGGAGAGGTGACACTGCCAGGGCTGGCCAGGGGAACAGCCCCGCAGTGCAGGGGCTCCAAGGGATTCTGCCCAGATAAATGGATGGATGCTTTAAACAAAACTGTGCTAAATCAAACTCAAGGACTATTCATTAGTTCACACAAAGTTACTGCACTTGCCATTAAGATGTCATGTAGGGCTGCATTTCAGCAGTCATGAATAATGCAAGCATAAAGCATTAAATACTGCAGAAGGATCTTGGACTGGGAATGACGATGCTGAATGAAGATTATTTTGAGTTTAGAAAATGGTATTTGAGATGCTGAAAAATTCCAAGTAACTATGTCATGAAACTGGATGCCCTGTTTTAAAATAACTATTCAGAAATACATTCCAGTTTCCATTCCCTGGTGTTTGGCTCATGGTTAGGAATCTGTTATCTCATTCCCACATTTTGTCATAGGATATTTGGGCAAAGACTTAGGTACATGAGCACTGAGATAAGAAATCAGCACTGTTGTCTCCTCTGGAAAAGAATGTGCACTGCACCAAAGCTGGAATTGGCAGAGACAATTCTGATGGAAACTCTGGTGTGTCTGCAGCAGGAGCTGGGTGAGAGGCTCAGCTCACTGACCATGGTGCTCCTGCTGGAAAGGCTGTGCTCTGCAATGGAGACACCGGGGCAGGAATGAGAATTCACCTGGGAGTTTCCAGCCTCTCAGACTGCAAACTTGTCTGCTGCCCTCACCCTGCTCAGGCCTTTGCTTTCATTTCTTATTAGCAGCACCAGAACACAAAGTGCCTTGGAAACAAATCCACCTTCCTGACAGCCTGCTAAATCCTTCCCATAGTATATCCTTCCTTTATTTCATTCTGGTTGGGATTTTTTGCCCTCACTCCCCTAGGAAGATGGGAGGAAACAGCTGAGCAGCACACTGGGAGCAGTCAGAGGGAGGGATCCCACTCCAGCAGGCTCAGGCAGTCCCATTCTGCAGGAAAGAGCAGCTCATGGCTGACCTTCACTTTGGAATGTTTGCCTCCATTCCTCCTCTTTGCCCTACTGCCTTCTCTGCTACAGAAAACTTGCTATTTATCTGGAGTAATTTCCAGTGCCTCCTGTTGGCCACGACTCTGCCACGGGAATGAGCCTGCCAATGGGAAATACAAGGCTGGGAATGTGGCAGGGCAGGAGAAGGGCTGGGCACAGGCATTTCATGGGACAAGGACAGGGTAAGTCTGTCCATCACACTGGGAGGGGGACACTGGTACCTGCTGGTGGCCGAGGTCAGAAGAGAAGGCTGAAGGAGCAGGGGGTACAGAAGCTCAGCTTGCTGCAGAATTCATTCCCCAATTAGGAAAATAAGGACTAGTTTGCTCCTAATTGAATTTCCACAACCAGATTGTTCTCCAACCACCTCAAGTGTAAATTTCCTTACCATATCTCTTCCATGCCACACACACTCTGCCTTCTGCCCTTTGCTTAAAAACCTTCAGGCCTTTCCATATGAAAGAAGGGAAAGGTCAGTCACTGGACTAGGATGAGAAAACTCTACATTTAATTGCTATATTTGCTAAAGGACACCAATATATTCCCAGGGAAAGAAAATCCTCTAATCCCTCTGTATCTTAAATTCCCATCAGTAAAGCCAAATCAGAGTCCTTTCCCCATCCAAAGTGCTGGGAAGTAAAACTGTAAGTATGAAGCTGAATTTGCATAAGACTAGGCACCAAAAAATCTGAGTAAAAAGGTTAGAGCAGAGTTTTGTGGCTTGCAGAGATTCTTTACTGTTGAGAAGATGTTACAGGAGCCTTGAGCAAGGGGTGCTTTAGAAATATCACAGCCTGTATCCATGCAATTGTATCTGTGCTGTAGCAGTGCAATCCACACAGTCAGTGGGATTCAACACTTCCCTGATTAGGATCTGGCTGGGTAAAGCCTGTGCTGAGAGGTGCACTGCAGAAAACCTTATCAGAGAGCAAGGAAGGGAGCACGAGGCTCTGACACTGAGTCTTACTAAGGCAAACACAGCCTGATTCCTGAGTGAGTCATAGCTCCAGTTTTACCCTTTGAGAGGTTTCTCATGTAGGCTGAGAAAAGTTCTCTGTGCTTATCCTATGTGCTTATCCTAAACCTATGAGAAGTCATCCAGCAAGAATTAAAACACAAAATTAAAATCTAAATGTAACTGCAAGCTATGAAGAAAAAAAATCCCATTGTGTTTTGTCAAAGACAAGGACAAGGCCCTGAACAACCTGATAATGACGTCCTGTGCTTTGCACAGGGCATGGATGACATGACCTTCTGAGGTCCCTTGGAAACGAAATTCTTCCATGATTCTAAAACAAACAGAATTGCTTTGTTTGGGCCAGTGTTTTCTTTTGAACAGCATCCATGCAAAGTAAAACAAACAATTCATCATCCCTTCTGATGGCAGACACAGGCCCAGCACGTTTCTCGTGCCACACGTACCCGTCCCTGGCACTCTCCAGCGGCGACTGGTGGTGGTGCGGGCTGGACAGGGCAGAGTCGAGGGGAAGGTGCCTGGAAGGAATGTCATGAGGAGGCGGCAGCACAGCTGGGGACGGGCCGTTGTGGTTGCTGCTGGATCCACTGTACATGCCTGGGAACACACAGCAGTTGGCAAAACAAAATAAGCAAGGAAGCATCAATGAAACCTGTGCAGTCTCCAACTCCTTCCCTATCCTCCACCTGAGCCCAAGCCAGAACCCCCAGATGTCAGTGAACCCCCCTGTGCCTGAGCAGCACTCGAGCTGTGCCATGGTGCTTTGACAGGTGGGTGGCTCCTCTCGGACCCTCCCAGGTGCTCCAGGACTCTGCAGAGCTGCAGAACCCTCCTGACAGCCACGAGGGTTCAGCAGGACCCCCACCCTGCCCTTCCCAGAGCTGTGAGAGAGACCCTGCAGTGCTCAGGGGATGGAGCTCACACAGCAAAACAGACCATGGTACCCTGGGGCTTTGCTGCTCATTTCAAACCCTGTAATTTGACTTTCCATTACTAAGCTGCTGGACATCCCAGAGCATTTAAAAATATCACATATGGACACAAATGAGACCCCAATAAATTAAATGCCAAGAGGAACAAGGAGAATTTTTTAATGAGATCATGAAAGCAGGTTCACTAGGACAGAATTACTGAAGGAGTGTGGATGTGCCACTCTTGGGACTCTCCTGTACCATGGCACCAAGAGCCAACTGCTAGCCATGCCCTCAAGCACACCTGCTGCTGAGGAAGCTTTGCCCAGGGCTCTTGGACGAAGATGTTGGAATAAAGTTTTTTTTCTCCCTTCTGAAGAGTGACCATACACGAGGACAGGCATTGCCTGGGCTCAGGGCCCTCACACTGACTCTTGGTGTGAAGGCTGCACTGAAGGCAGGTCTCCGAGGTGACAGACACCAGAGGAGTGTAAGCATGGAGTGTGCAAATGTCACCTCATGGCAGGGGAAAAGGCTCCTTGTCCTGCCATTCTGGGAAAAGTCTAGTCCTTGTCCTTCTCTTCCTGATTTTTCTGCCTTTCTCCTCTTCAAGTTTTGCCCACAACACATCTGCCACAGTTCTGTCCCACCCTCCCAGGGAATGTGTTACATGGATGAGGACCAGAACTGCCACTCACACTGAGGGCTGTGAGCAGCAAGTGGGGTCTGCCAGCTCCCAGTGTCCAGCCCTAGAGCACAGAGCCCCCACACTCCCCCTGGGGCCTGTCTCTGCCATCTCTCCTCCTGTACATTCATCTGTTCTTTACACTCAGTGTGTGCAGAGCTGCACATCCAGCACAGAGCCACGTGCCAGCTGTGCCTGTGTCACTGCAGGGCTCTGGACTGCACCTCTCCCAAACCCCCCAGTGACACAGAACAAGCAGAAGGCGTCAGGAAAATCCAGAGCTGTGGGGAATGTGACACCCTTGGGGTGAGGAAGCAATGTCAGCATCTGTTTCTGTGTGTGACTGAAGAGCAGAACCACTGAGGCAGGATTCCAGCCACCTCTGCCAGGGGCTTCAGATGAGTCAAAAACCCCTCATGAACAATGAGTCCTCAGCTGCTGACAGATCTAAAGCAACAAAACTGAACCACATCATCTCTGTCTCCAGCTAGACAGAACATTTGTCAACCAGCCAGTGAAAACAACTTGCTTTCTGCACTGCACACCAGACAGAAGGGGCTTTAAGAAGTCAGATGTTCCCAGGTGATGTGAGGATTTATCTGTCAAAGCCTCTTCTGGTAACAGTAAGTCAGTAGCAAGGATGCTACATTGTGGAAATGCTTTTCCACTCGTGGCTTCAGTCCATTTCAAAATTCAACAGTTTCCACTTCCCTCAGATCCTCACTGTTCATACATTCATTGTCAGGCTTCAAAGATGAGGCAAATTTGACCTTGACTGTTCAGTGTCATTTTGCACTTCAGCTCTATTTCCCACACTACCACCTCAGGTATATTGACAGCCTGGAGGAAACTACAGAACCTAAACCAAGCTGTTCATGCTCTAAGGCTCCCACACTGCTGGCCCAGCAGTAACTTGTGCAAAAAGCAAAAAAGCCCTCAAAAAAAGATCATCTTAGCAGTGTGGTGGCCAGCAAACACACTCCATGTTTTGTCTTTCAGTCCCACCCCTGAACAGTTCATGAATGTTTAGGATGTCTCTCTCCTTGCCTGTTCCTCGAGGTGATGAGAAAGACAGAATAGCTGAGTACCTACAATCAGCATAACCCTCTAGGGGAGAAAGAAAACGTTTAAAAAATCACCCCACAACACTGTATGGACAGCAGCCAAGTCCCACATGATCCCTGCACTCAAACACACCACATCAGAAAACCAAATAAAACCAGAATCTCTGTCACCCCCCGTTTCTGCTGCCCCCAGCTCTGCAGAGGAGTGTACCCAGTGCCCACTGCTGGGCTTGAAGGGTTTCTGGCTGGGGACATCCTCTCCCAGATCTATCTTTTGACTTCCTGCTCACACTTTCTCAGGGAGAAGGGCCCTGCTGGGACCTGTGCACTGAGGCTCCTGGGGTTTGCCATCAGTGAGTTCTCCTCTCCCCACATCTCTGTGCAGCACCACTGATGCCCAGTGTGGCACATGGTGTCCCTTGTCCCCACATCCCCCCAGGCCATCCACACCATGCCCTGGGCTGCCTCACCCCAGCTCCCTCCCCAGGGATGAACAAGTCAAGGGGGGAAGAGCAGTTGCTAATTCAATCTCAGGAAAATTTTCAGTACTTCCAAAATTTCTTGCCTTTTACAGTTTTTCTTTCATTTTTTCAGCACTAATATTCTGTGTACCTGAAGTCACACAGGAGCCTTTGGAGCTGCTGTGAATGATTCCTGCAAGAGGCCTGTGCACCTTGGGCCTCTTCACACACTGACCATCTCAGCTTGTAAACAGAAGTCACCAATCAGTATTTTAAATGGCTTGGCCTTTAACCTTAACATCTGTGGCCAAAGCAGTGCTCTGAGCATCTGTGACCAGCAGCCTTTCCCTCCCCCCAGCTTTATGCTGAGAGCAGGCAAACAATAATAAAAGCCAGAGAAAATGCCTGAGTGGGACCAGAGTGATACAAGCTCTTGTCCACAGGCAGAGTTAAATGTGTGCAGCCATGAAGCATCTTAGCTATGAGGAGGGAAAAAGGAGGAAGATCTTAGCAGACAATGGGTTCCTCTGACTGCAGAAACATTCCTCTGCTCACTGTCTTACCTGCTTTGAAGTCAGACACAAGGGATGGGGCCTTTCTTAATATTTCGTTTTTTTCTGTGATGGATTTTCATCCCTGACATATTTAAAATGTGCTTTAACTTGGAGAAAGACAAAACTGAAATTCTCCAGGAATCCAAGTGATCCCTAAAGCCCAGAGCTCTGCACATTAATAATGTGGTTTCTTTGAAAAAAAACAACACAAAAACCAAACTCAAAAGCCCAAACCATGAATGCTTTCATATTTCAAGTGGACTATGAGGACATCACACACTGTATTTATCCATGTATACCCTCGATACAGTATTATAGCTGATTTCTCAAGAAATATTACCTCAGCTTATTGGAAAGAGCAAGTGTGCAATCACTGCAGACTATAGGTGGCAGCAGGAATGTCCTTACACTTTTATTCTGCAAGGATCAGCACTCTGGTTTATGTACCCTAAGTAACAGAGGAACAGTTTTGCCTGGGGATTGTTCTGCACATAAGATGAACCAACTTCTGTTTCACTGCTAAACAGTCTTTCAAATCTTGATTTATTTTTCCCTGGCACTTGTTCATACTGTGCATTGATGGGGTCTCATATGGAGCGACCTGATGGAAGTATCAGGGAAGATTTACAGGTTTTTTTACAACATCCTGGTGATGGATCGATATAATCAGCACAGAAATCATATCAGACAAAGCCAGAGTTACAGACAGATAAAATCCTTCATTTCACAAGAGATTCTCTGAAATGACACTGAGAGCTTAGGGATGTTTATCTGTGAGCTAATAACTCTTTTCCTGCTTTACTCTTGTCACTTGACATCGGAGGCTGTTTCTGAGGCTCTGAAGTGCAGCCTGCTCTGAGGAAAATGTCACTGCTCTCTCCTGGCCTGCCTGGAAGGGGGAGGCCAAGCCCTGCTCCAGCTACAGGGGCTGTCAAAGGGACAGCACAGGCCACGTGCCCTCACAGACCCTGTTCAGTGCAGGTGGCACAGGCAGACCCTGGAAATTAACCCCAAACCCTTCATCTTCCTCCCACTTTTCAAGGAGCCACATGGACGCCCTGAGTGCAGACTCCCAGGGAAATGATGGGGGATTTCCCTTTCTGCTCCATTCTGTTCACCAGTTACATTCCAACATTTTAATGCAACTTGAACTAGAAAAGAGGATAGGAGATGTCAAGCTAAATCCATTTCTTGTTTTGAAAATTTGGAGTAATCAAAAAAAAAGTAGGAGATTCTTGCAGAAGGCAGATTACAATTACACTGCTGGCTTTTGGGAGTGTCTCTGCTGCCTGAACACAGAACCTCAAAATGCACATCCCTGATTCAGGATCCTCTGCTGGGGTTCCAGAACTGTGAATCTAGATCTTATTTTCCACAGAAGGGAATGGAAGCCCCTTTTTCTCTTCCTATGAAATGTATAGAAGAGTCTAAAGTCCCTGAAAAGAAAAACCACAAGAATGGAAGAAAATACAGTAAGAAAGATTAAATACTAGAAAATATTATTAGAATAAGGTTTGATTTATCACCTTCCACAGTGAAAAGCTTTTTCTGGTTTGAATCCTCTGTTACATGACATATTTAGCATCACACTTATTAGAACTATTCTCACCTGCAATTAAATCATGAGGACCTACAGATCTGCCACACTTGCCATCCAGGATGTGCTGTGAAGATGTGTGGAGCTGCTGGATAGCTAAGCATTCACTGAGGACATCTTGTTCAATATCAGTACAGGACTTTAGCTACAACAGGAAGATAAAAGAAACATCGTGTTACATAGTAAAACCAAATTATTTATAACTAACTTCGGATATCTCCTTAAAGATTATAGACAGAAGGAAGAAATGCCATTTTTAGGAACTCAGTGTAATTAGGGATGTGTGTAGTACTTGTAATTAGAGATAACTCTGGTTTTCTCAAGTGCACAAGTGTGCTAATCTGACATCAACAACCAGTTTGCTGCAGAAAATGATGCACCCTGTGTTCCTTCAAACCTTCCTGAGTAACTGAACTGCACATTTTCAGGCTTTCTGCAGTTCCTTGGATTCTGTGGCAAGAGTTTTGCATCACCCTGTAACTGTGACACTTGGAAAGACATTTGATAGGGGAAGAGAAGCATTTGTGCTTATCAGATCAGAGCTGGCAGAGCAGGCACTGTCGGGGATGTGCAGAGGTACCACTCACGTGTCAGCTGTGCTCCATGGAAATGAAAGCTCTGCCAAAAGGGTCCAGAGCAAACTCTTGAAAACCACAATGTCGATCATATTAAAAACAGCAGGAGAGGAGAATTAAGAAAGAAAAGCATTTCTAATTCTCTTTCAAACATGCTGATGCTGCCAAGCTTTTGTCATAACAGAGTGCTCGCATTACACAAACAGCCATCATATTCTACAGCCATTAATAAATAGTTATTGTCCTTATGGGTACAGCCTCACATACCCATCTCCCCTTTTAAATAAAGGACCCAGGCAAACCTTCTCAGAACTCTGCTCTGCAGCCATTTGTGGGTCTGAGATACACATCTGACATTTGGATCACAAAGTGCATCTGCAGCCAATTAAAATACTACTAAATTAACAGCTAACTTTCTCTTGTTTTGTTCCTGTAAAGCCTTTCAGAACAACCAAATATCACCACTGCACTAATCCACTAAGCTATGAACTAAATGCTCAGGATTCCTTTGATACAAGCCTAAGCTCAGGCATTTTGTTTTGAATCAGAGATGGCACATTTTGGTAGCATATCTCAACCAAGACAGCTTGGCAGAACAGCTTGCTAATTTTTCTTTCTTGGCTAGGTCATTTCCACTCAGAACTCTTGGGAAGCTGATAACAATGGACAACTGCCTTTGCTGAGTTATAACCAAAAACGAGCAAGTGGGTATAAGCAGTCTTTTCCCTTTTTTTCCCTAAATCTGAAACCCAAAGTAGGCTGTTCAGTAATACTGGTGGTATTTACTTAGTGTGACAAGGTGTTGGGGTTTTTTAATGCATTAAAGTGAAATACTTAGGGGGGGTGGTTCTTGTTTCTCTATCAGCAAGGTTTGCTTTGATCCTTCGTAAGAGAGCCTGACCAAAACACTCTTTAAATCTGCTGCTTTTTCAGGTGCCTTTTAGTTTGAGGGAAAAAAAGTCACAGGACCAAGTATTCATAAAGTATTCATGGATAAACGAGACAGGAAATCTGAAGATGATTTCAAACCACTGGAGGAGTGCAGATTTAGACTGGTCTACCAAATAAGGTGTGGGAGGCAAGTTACTAACATTATTTTAAGATAGATTTGATAAGTCTTTATGAAGCTGTGTACATGCACACAGGAAAATACCTCAAGGCAGTAGATTAAGTGATATGAAACCCTGGATATTGCTGTCCTGGTGCATCCAAGCAGCCTGAATTTGCAGCTGTTGTTAACAAATTTGTCCTGGATTGATTCTGTGCTTCAGGCCTCCTGCTGCTGATGCAGGAAGTACTTTGTGCCCTTTACCAGAAGTTTGGATTTGAGGTTTCTTTTTTCCCCACCTTGCTCTGTAGAAGTGGAACGAGGCCTCAGAAGGTGACAAGGTGCAACAGTGGGGACTGTCCCTAGGTGTAAAGGATGGTGACATTAATGCATTCAGCTCAGTACACAGAGCTGCACAAATGACACCCAGCTTTGGTGTTAAAAATTCCCTCCTTGTTTCTCTAAAGTATGCCAGAAACCACAGGAAGGAAAAATGGGGAAGTTCTCTTCTTTGGACTAGGGAGCACAGCTGCTTTCTACAATCTGAGAATTTCATGTAAGAAACCTTCCTGTTGTAAAGATCTTGCAATTGCAGAAGACTGGTGCCACAGTCACCCTCTTTCTGTGGCCAATTACTGCTATGGCCTTCTGACTCTGACTCTCATTACACAGAATTAATTACATAGATTTAATTAATTACTGCCATGGCACTCGTACTCTTATTATGAGCTAAAGGTTAATCTAGAGGAGCGTTGGGAATTTTGTGACCTGTGGGACACACGTGCAGAGCACATCCTGTGGAATCCTCTAAAGCTGAGAGCTGTAGGGAAACCACAAGGCCTGGTAACACAAAATTGGAATGGCAAACCAGGCAGTGGCCAGGCTAGATAGAACTTTTGACCAGAGCTGATACGTGCAAAGATTTGGTTTCTGGATTTCACCATGGACACCTGGATGGTGCTGGGCCCGTGTGTCCCCAGGCACAAAGCTCACCATGCAGTGAGTGATCCCCGAGGATCTGACAGAGCGAGCAGAGCTCTGGTCACTGATGGGCTGGGAGCTGCTGCTCAGACTGCACACACGTGGCAGAGAGGGTTACAGGGAGAATTAGGGACACACAGCTGTCCTGGGAAAGGGGACTCTGTTCAAACTGCTGAAAACTCCACAAGAGGAGCAGCAGGAGGGAAGGGGGCATGGCTGACATGAGGACATTTATTCCAAGTCCTCTTTTCCTACATTTCCACTGTACCCTGGCTTAGTTTCATTTGTGTTTTAGATGATCTGCCAACATGTACTTCAGTAAATATCATCAGCTAGTGCTGATTGCAGAGACTCAATGCATGGACATTTTATGTGAATGACAGCACAGTTTGGGCTTGTGTATGACAGACGAACAGGAAGAGAAACGCTCAGACAGAAAATTGTGTTTTAATTATGTCTATACATAACTTTTAACTGGAACTTAGAGCACTCTGCTTCTACTGAGGCAACTGGCACTCTGAAATTAGAGGGCAAACTGAAATTAGAGGGTGGCAGCCTTTCAAAGTACAAATACATAAGGTGGTCTGGTTAACAACAGTGATTAAAAACCAGGACAATCAGCTCCATTTAAGTTTTCTTCTGTGATACTGCAGACAAACGGATCTGAAAATATATGGATGAAAGGTAAATTAAGAAAGACTGCAGTGAGGAGCTCTGGGACGTGTCAGTCCTTGCCTGCTCTTACCTTCTTACGCACCTGCTGCTCCTTGGCCGAGTGAGCCTTGACGTGCTTGCGCAGGGAGCTGGGGTCGGTGTAGCGCTTGGAGCAGCCGGGGATCTGGCAGGCGTAGGGCTTCTGGGAAGGGCAGCAAAGGGACACATGTCACAGCCCTGCCAGCACAGGGAGCGCTGCAGCACGGGCACACGCAGTGCTGGGCCTCAGCTCTTCCCTCTCTGTCCTGGGCCCACGTTTGCTGTGTGTGCTCTGAGCTCACAAACCAGGCACGATGCAAACAGAAGAGATTCGGCACTGGCACGCTGGGTGTGCTTTACTGGGCTGAGCTAAATGCTAGTGAGGTGGGACTGAATGGTTTTTCAGAGCATTTCTTTACTCCCTAGCCTTTACAGCAAACAAAATTATCATGGGATCATCCAGGGAAATTATAAAGACAGACATTCTGGTTTTGAGTTCTGATTTACATAAATTTTACAAGGATTGCTGGGTACTGGTGAGACTCTTGAATCCTGGGTGCAGTTTTGAGGCCCTCATGATAAGGAAAGTATTGAGAGGCTGGAGCATGTCCAGAGAAGGGCAACAAAGTTGGGGAAGAGTCTGGAGAACAAGGAATGGCTGAGGGAGCTGGGGGGGCTCAGCTTGCAGAAAAGGAGGCTCAGAGGGGACCTTCCCAGCAAATGAAATCCTCGAATTCTTGTGGCTATGCTATTCCCAACAAATGGAACACTATCTCTGGGTAGAACACAAACTCCAAATGAAGGTGCAATTGTCAAAATGAGCAAAGGCACTTTTTATTAAGTAACCACTGGCTTAAGTGCCAGCAAAGCAGAGCTGGCATGGCACAGCTCACAAAGCTTTAAAGTTGAATGGAACCTTCTTTTGCCCTCTGTTTTCTTGCCTCATCTATCAACATAACCTCAGCCTTCTCACTAGGACTAGCAAATCCTTTTGGTGTCTTCCCCAAAGGCAGAAAACTGGTTTGCCATGACCTCCATGTCACATTCTTTAATCCCCTTGGTTTCAGAAGGAGGATGCACAGAAGGGAAGAAATCCCAGCAGTTCTGGGAGAAGTGACTGTGAGGTCCTTTAAACCCAGTTGCTCTGCTCCTGGAGGAGTGCTGATGTGCCCTTTTTACCACAAGGACAGACAGGTTCCCTTTGTTCTGCCCCTGCCTAGGAGAAGGATCTACTTCCAGATGATTTAGTAGGGATTTGATCAAACTAGCATGCACCAGTAAGTGAAATGATTTAGGGATTCTCCTTTGGAGAAGATAAATGATGGAGTGACCTACATTGAGAAGCTTTAAAACCAATTCCAAATGCACTCAATAAGGAAAAGCAGCCTACATAAACCCCCTTTCTTTGTAAGTACCTCCAGAGGGTAGGTATTGCTGCTCTGTCCAGCCAGCAGGAAATTTCTGAAGGAATAATAGAATCATTCACCAATTCATGACCTTACAGGCTAACACAGCACCTACCCAGAAAGTTACAGGGCAAAGGAGATTTATTGAGAGTGTCTGGAGCACAGAGAACTGACACCTGAGGAAAAGCTATGGAAAACTTTAACAAATCCCTTGGCAGAAAAACTAGCAGAGTATTTTTCAAATCACTGATGTCATTCAAATTAGTGATAAAATCATTCAACTCAGTCACAGGGAAACTAGATGAGAATCTGACCACCCTTACAAAGCTCATGGCTCTTTGCTTTGACATTCCAGGCAGTTGTTTGGTGCAGCAGCACCATCCTGGAGCTCTGCTGTTTTTCATGTTCACATAAGCACACAATTCACCGAGCCTAAACCACAGGGCTTTAATCAAACCAGGTGAGTGGAACTCAGTTACTGTGTGCAGGAATACAGAAAGAGTTTTAGAAAACCTGCAGTGGAATAGCACAGAGGATGTTTTCAGATATTTAAGGAAGTTATTAGAAAATGATTACTGTACCTTTTTCCTGATTTATGAGCATTTCAGATAACAAAGACAGAGAAAAAGGGAGAAGAGAATAAAAGAAAATAGAAAGTTAAGACATTTGTCTTCAATATTGCACAGACAACACATACAAAGAATTTGTGCTCATTTTAATAACCATGTTAGTTCTCTCTTAAAACTAAAAGATGGCATTCCATTTGTGAGTTTGGCTAATAAAACTCTACCTACTAGAGTCATGCAATTAAATTTAAAAACTGCATGCAATTTAGTATATCCACTTTCAAAAGAAATGCAAATTACAAATTCAAATATCTCAGGTTGACTTTCAAATAAATAAAACATTGTTATTGTAAATGTGCTTTGGTTTGGAAAATGTGACTGACTTGCTTCTCTTACTTGTTTGTTTTTGCAAGGCATAATGTACATTAGACATTCCTTAATGCTGCACTGTCTGAAATGTGTAACTGCTTAAAAAGTAAACATCAATTAAACTCAAAAGTCCTGCCCCACAAACACTTGGCCAAGTTAAACCATATATTCACTTCTTTGGAAAAGACAAAGGAACAACTCTGCCTGTTATTCTTGACAAGCTTTATGCTGAGGACATGACTGGTGTACAAAGCTGTGTCATTGCTTCCTCTCCCCATGATCTGGTGATTTTATTTCAAGAGCCCAAGACACTTGACAGGCTCCCACCTTCTCTGTGAGACAAGTGAGAAGAGCTGCAGAGTCAAGCCAAATCGACCAGCTGTAGGGAATAAAAACGTGTTTGTCACAGTTAATTCTGATCGAGGGTACTTGACTGATTCCACAGGGTTAAGAGACAGATTTATTTTCACTTTTACAAAATTACTGTCCAAAACTGAGGTGCATTCACCTTCCACTGAGAGCTCTGGGCAGCTTTTGCATTCACTCAGAACACTCACAGGAAGTGAGACAGTGACACGTATTTGGTGCAGCAGCAGTGACTCAGCTTTCACTCAGCTACACCTTATTGAGCTGCTGCCTTCTCTTACTGGAACAGGAACAATGCAGAGTTTGCTGAGTAACTCACCCCTCAGCATGAGTAACAAACGAATTGCCTCTCTGTGACCCAGCCTCTTTCATTTCTCAAAGCACATACAGCTCTAAACCAAAAACACTTGCTCACAGCTGAATTTTCTAAGACTCTCCTCATGAAAAGGCCAAGTCCCCCTGCAGCTGCAGCACCGAGTGTGCACCAGGATCCCTGGAAAACTCGGTGCAGCTCCCAGTATGAAATGGTGCTTACGGTGTCCAGGTGTGTCCGCTGGTGCTTGGCGCGGTCGCTGGAGTTGCTGAAAGCTTTCTGGCAGCCAGGATGCTGGCACAGGTATGGCTTCTCCCCAGTGTGACTCCGCAGGTGAATCTTGAGGTTCTCAAGCCTAGAAAATGCCTTGTTGCACCCTTCAAACTGAAAAACGTCATACAAAAAAAATCGTCGTGAGGTTCTATTAAATAAACCATGTGCAGCCACAATGAGAACAGTGTAAGAACCGAGCTGGACGTGCAATAAATCAACCAACATTCAAACATCTGTTGAAATTTACGGATGAAACACAACATATTGTGCTGTTCATTTAATGTGTCACCGAAGACACGGTGTGCAGCTCAGTAATAATACAAGGGTTATAAATATCTCACACATTCTGTCTGAACTGAACACTTAAAGACACGGTGTCAGAAAATTTAAAGAAAGAACAAGTGTTCTGAGGAGTGCTCTGAGATGGTAACTGGCACAGGAACCACTGTGGGCAGTAACAATTAGCTGCTACAGACAGAGCAAGAGATGCTGGCGGGTTAGAACCTGGTTTCAGGTGTCTGAAATATTATACACTGGAGCAGAGGAGCACGGACCATTACAGGAAGATCTGATCCATTTGAAGATCAATCCAAAGGAACTCTGCTGTTATTCTGCACCCCTTTCTTTACCAGCTGTATCATTCAGAGCTGTTCTCAGCATTTATACAATCAGTAACCTGAGCAATTCTGACTTCTTAAGCACCCGTTTCATTAGGGAGCTCAGCAACAAAATGCTGCATAGCCTTCACAAGAGAAGTCACTGTTTCAAATTAAATCTGAATAAATAAATAAGTAAAATTTCCAGTTACTAGGCCAAGGGAAGGGTGTTTTGTGTTGTTCACTGCTAAGTTTCAGTGTTACAGACAACAGGCAGTGGAGGCACTGTCTGCAGGAAGTGCTTTGGGAACTCTCCCAGGTGAGCACAAACACTCGTGTGTGCACATTCATGCACCTGCACACCCACAAAATGCACTCAGATACTTGCACACGTTCAAATATTGCATATACTCAAGTGATGGAATGCATATTTGCTCACTCTGCATATATTGCTGTTTCATGGCACTGCACATCTTATGCCTCTGCACAGATAAAAACCTGGTTCCTCAAGGATTTGTGATCTTGAGGAATGTATTTGAGAAACAACCCAATCCACCTTCCTATCAACACTAAGAGCAATTCTGAAATAAAGTAGGTGTATCTTCATAGAATGGATATTTTTGGGTTGGACACCTTCCACTATCCCAGGCTGCTCCAAGCACTGTCCAACTTGGCCTTGAGCAATTCCAGAGATGGGGCAGCCACAGCTGCTCTGAGCAACCACTGCTTCTAGAAGCCCTAGAAACAGCCCTAGCCCTTTTTCTATGATTCTAGCTCATAAACACTGAAATCCTGACTCCCACAAAATCAGCGAATGCTTTGTCACTTCCTTTTGCCGAGTCAAGGTTTTGTTCAGCAGCTCTCCAGGAACCCGTGGCTGCTCAGATGGTGTCACAGCCATCACCACCTTGCCAGTCCTGTTTGTCACACACCCCTCTGAGACACGTCAGTGCACACAAACTGCAGACTCGGCTGTGGCAGCCAGCAGTGCAGGGGAGAGCAGCTGCAGATGGAGGAGCACTAAAGGTGCAATGACCTGCAGGCACCTGATCTCCCAGGGCCTGCCAAAGGCAAATCACCGATGGAGAAAGGCCCACCCCGTTCTGCTCATCCCAGTTTTGGAAATACCTCAACACAGCCACCAAAGTGATTCTCCAGCCACCAGTGGATGCAGACCAGCTCTGCACACCACAGGCAGAGGGGTTTCTGGCACTTCTCTGCCTGTCCCAGCCACTCACACATCAAAGGATCAATGTGGCCAGAAATATTTTAGTGCAAATACCAGTAACCTGTCTGAGAGGCATACTGGGTATGTGTACAGACAACTATCTGATGTGTATATATTTTCCATCTTTTCCCATCACAGCCATAGTGACAGATCCAAACAATCACAACAATCACCTGGAGACATGCACTTTGTGAGTTCAGTAGCTTTGTTTGGCCATGACCCTCCTCTGAACACTCAAGCTGATGCAAGGAGGCAGGGGGGTTGGAAATGACCAAGGCTACCAAGGCTTCAAAAGAAACAAACTTTCTTCACAATCATCACTAAAAATCTGACAGAGATTTAGGATGGAACAATTTGAAATGGGCAAAAATGCTGAAGTCTATGAAAAATAGAGCAGAGTTCAGCAAATTCATAGTTCTCATAGGACATTCCATAATGCTGAGTGAATGTTCTGAGGTCCTAAAGATCACTCACTTCCTTTTTGTTCCCAGTCTTCCTCCTTTCCAGCCTCCTTTGATTCCTGTGCCCACAGTGTGGTATCTCTTTGAAGTACTCTCCCTGTCCTCTCTCTTGCAGGTCCCCTCCAAGCACTGAGATGCTGCTCTAAGTCTCCTCAGGGCCTTCTCCAGGCTGAACAAGCCCAACTCCCTCAGCCTTTCTCCTCAGAAGATGAGTTCCATCCCTTGGAGCATTTTCGTGCTCCTTCACCCCCCAGCCTGAGTTGATACCTGAGGTTGCCCTGAACCAGCTGCAGGACCCTGGACTAGGCCTTGTTGAAACCCCATGGGCCCCTTCTGGAGCGTGTCCAGGTCCCTCTGGATGCCACCCCATCCTTCAGGAGTGTCAACTGCCCCACTCAGCTTGGTGTCACCTGTGAATTTGGTCCCATTACAGACCCCCAAGGGACACCACCTGTCACAATGTCCCATCTGAACACTGAGTCTTTCACCACTCTGGATGTGACCATCATTCCTCATTCACTGAGCACTCCGGCCATCAAACCCATCTCTCTCCGATTCAGAGAGAAGGATCTCGACCCTCTGAATGTTTTCCTACTCCATTACCAGTCTTCAGTTCCATGTCCAGTGCAAAGTAGGAAGGTATGCAGAATAATCCAAACTCATTAAAGGTCCAGCTCCACTCTCATTGATGTCAGTAGCAAATATCCCAACAGCAAATGTCCTGAAACATCTAAACACAAGCTTAATCTAAAACACATGAAAGCACATATGTTTAAGGGTTTGCTGGATCGACTCTTCAGGGAGAGAAGGAGCAGGCCCTACCAGAAATGCTCAGAGCAACAGTGTGAGAGGCAACACTCAAACAAATATGGGCTTATTTACAGACCCTTCTTCTGTGGTCAGCTGCCTTTTTTTTGGTAAATATGTTCGATGCCTTCAGCAGTAAGGTTCCTCCATCACCACATATGCTTGGACATTCAGAGCTTTTCTTATTTATGTTATTATTTCTTAATTCACATTATTTGTATTACCTAGCTCTATTAAACTGGGTAACAGCCAGTGGGATGGTCCCAATGCAGTGATAAATTCAGGATAGATGTGTCAGGTGGAAAAATACACCAGCAAAGAGAATGAAGTGACTGCAGTACTCAGATTTTCAAGTTGGCAAAGGCTGGGTTGGTGAAACAGGAACTCCTTTCAAGAGGAAAGCAATGAAGACAAGAACCTTGCCACAAGTGAGGAGAAGAGAGGAAGCTGAAGATGAAAAGTTCTGAAAGGGAGAGGGGAATGCACTCAGAGCTGCACTTTGAAGGACGCCTTCCTTCCTCAGCTCTCCCACTGCTGGATCTGCTGCCTGTGCCTCTCAGTTTGCCCCATGAACCCCACAGATGGAAACAGCCTCCCTGCAGAGGTGCAACAGCTTCAGCTGGGCTGCTGTTGTTAGGATAATTTTGTAAGGTAGTTCTTGGGTTTAACTGCTACTCACCAACTCTATTAACCCTTCGACCTACTCTTGCTACTTGGAGTGTATTTACATTTACATTATTTAAAGCTACTCTTAGAAAGATGGGGTGCTCATTCTCCTTCTTAAATACCCTCCAGGAAGGTCCAGCCATCCCACAAGAGTCTCAGCTTCAACTACAAAGAACAAATGTTCAGTTTCAGAAGGGCTTCAGGATGGTAAGAGCAATTTTATCAACTGAGAAGGCCACTTATGGGATCTCCCAGACATCTGGTCCCAATCTGTCACTGCTTAAGCCCACAATCCTAAACATTTTGTGGACATTTGATGCCAGGGATAAATGTAACAAATGCTGCATGATCCTCAAAGTCTGTAAATGTCAACAGAGCTCTTAAAACAAGTTTCATCAATAAAAATAATAATTATATTGCAATTACTACTTTTGTCTTTGCTGTGAAATTGTTAATGCTGCACACACCCAAGCACAGATGCAAAACAATGGCACATGATTACAGGAAGAACACAATGCAGTTATTGGGTGTTGTAACTACTGCTGCTTTCAGAACAGGGCTTCTACCAGGAAAAAATACCTCATCGACATTTATGGGACTAAACTGGTTTGTTACCATATGGAAATACATATGTTATCTTTATTTCACACCAAAACCTCCCTGCAGTGTCGTGCATTCAAAAGCCGTATTTATAAAAACACTGAATTATCTCACAGTGATCTAAACACATCACCATTTTCCCAACAAAACAGTTTAATCTAATAACTGTAATTGCTTAAAATGTTTTTTCTTTGCTTCCAGATTATACTTTGAATGCACCTGAGAATGCTGCCACGCAGAAATAACACAATGTTCCCAAGAGGGTTTATATTATCAAATGTTTACCATTTTCATAAGCGTATTTAATCACGGCCACGTCTAGAATATCTGTCAGTGGTACAGATCAGAAGAAATAAACTATAAACTAACCAGCTCAGACCATGGGGTGAAGCAATAACTGACATTTTCTTAGGAAATGAGTTATGACTGAAAAAGAGAAGCCTTCACAGTCATAGTGCTAAATAGGTTCAGTGTGCCATTAGAGCAAGCTCATTAATATACACCTCTGCTCTCTGCTGCAAGATCAGTCAAACAAGCTGCCTTTTATTTATGGACCTAAAAGGGAAAGAGCAGGTCATATTGGCTGCTGACATCTCAGACAGCCTACAGATGGAAAACCCAAAACATTTCATTCCAAAGCATTTAATGCTATCAATAGGAAATCTGATGTCTGGTCAAAACATCCACAAGCCTTACGAACATTGTGAAATGTTCTTTCTTCCCAACTGATTACAAAATTGGGAAAATTTTACTCAAAAACATGCTATGAGAAAAAGGATCCTGTGAGGCTGTGTATCCCTTCTGGAGGGGAGGAAACAGCCACAGCACTCTTTAAATAGCATCAATGTTTTACAGCACACTGAGGCCAATGTTGGGGCTCCGAGCTGGTCCGAACCTCAGGAACTTTAACCCACGAGTTGTTCCACCCCACCCCACAATCAAAGTATCTGCTTTGGTGCTTTGTTTCTCCCAGCTAACTCCTGATTAGATTAATGTTTAATTTGCTGCAATGTAAAGCCCTGATCCTGCAAATAGTTGTGCATGAGTAACGTGGTTCACGAAGGGAGTTTATTAAACTCAACAGAACTATGTGAGTACATAAAAAATCACCCACAGGAATGAGATTTTAACATCCTAAAGAATCCAAATTTATATAGCCAGATTCAAACTTATAGATTTAAATTGTTGAAGCTGGGGGTTTTTTTTCCCTTTATGATTACAATAAAGTGGAAGGTAACTGTAAGATAAAAAAACATGTCACTTTCCAGGTTTTGTTTTATTTCTGAAACCTGAACAATTTATGCTTACAAAGCGACACTACATTCTATTTCATTTGAGTCCTGGGCAAAAATGCTTATACTTTTCTTTATTTGTCTTTAAATAGGGCTTTAGCCAGAGTGTTGTACAGCTGCTGGTGTGTAAGAGAATGATAGCTGAAAAGGTTCAGAACAGGAAGGAGAAAGACTCAGAAAAGTAAGCCACAGTATAAATGCAATTGATCCTTCACACTGCAGGGGTTTGGGGCTGTTGTGGCCAACCATTTGACATCCACACACCATCCACCAGTAGCTCATTTTTCTTGATGCTGTTAGATTGTGTATTTCCTAATTACCATGAAAATGGGAAATACAAATACACTGAGAATCCCTGGAGGAGGTGTCTGATCATCACTGACTTAAATAAGACTTTGGGCTGGCTCTTTTATTTCAATGTTATGAATTTTATAAGCCCTTAAGCCTGCATTCCTGAACCCCCTTGGGCAGTACCAGCAGGGGTGGATCCATGAGGAATGCAGACCTGGCCCAGGACTCTGCTAAGTCACGAGGATTCAGGAGTGGCCAGGTCTCATTCTGCCCACGAGGTGATTCCCACACCCAGACAGACTCAGCCACCTGCCTGCCAGCACCCCCTGCACGGGGAAAATGTTGCTTCCAGCACTGGAATATTCATACATTTATTTCTTCTACTGCCAGTAGGTCATGCACTTCAGTGAGCAAACAAAGCTTTCCATACATTTTCCAGCAAACCCAGAATGTCTGGGAAAACATCAGAGCATCCTGTCCTTTTCACAAGACCTGATTTCTAGTATTAAAACTCTTTTTAGTAATCCTTCTTTAATCAAGCAGAAGTATAAACATTTGTCACAACAGGGGTAGTTGCATTTTTTTTTTGCTACAACATATGAGAATGAACCAGGAAAGTTGGGAATATTTTACTATCAGCAGCTTGACAGCCACAGATTTTGCCATAAGGTTTTGCTAAATATGTCATTTGGAAAGCAAACAATTTTCTGAAACCTCATTACAGCTGGACTGAATGCAGTATTATGGCTTGCAGGCAGCAAAAATAACATTACATGAGGCAACATTTTAAAGAACAAAATGCAAAATTCATAGGGTCATGTAATAAGCAAAGAAGACACTCCATGTCAGCCTCTTTATTTCTTCAGATGTAATTGGGAAACTATTCTTTATTTAGGAGTTTTTGAATAGCTTACAAGCTATTTGGAATTAAAGGACAGCACACAATCCAAGATTTGCTGTTCTAATATCTGAAGCCAGATCTGATTTTTTTGGGGACAAAATTAAGATTGAACAAAATCAAATAAAAACCCTCTCCATCTATGCCAGCAAGGAACCACAAATAAATTAAAATGCTTCCCTCTGGTACTTTTAGATTTTTTTTAATAAAAAGTGTAGTTTCCTACATGTACTTCAAAAACTTGTTTTTCAGGATCAGCAATTCATTGTCTTAATTTCCAAGGAAATCTTTCCATTCCAGTTTGCATCTAATCTATCTGCACCCATCTCAATCTTTAAAGAACAGAGCTCTTGGTCTGGGGAGGGCAATTTCAGTACAAGCAGTTCTGTCCTGATAAGCAAGGTGGAAAAGGTGCTCATAATCTATTTACAGGTATGAGAGTTTGGAAGTTTGGAATGAAGAATTAATTTGCTTAACATCAAGAATGCAGCCTCAGAGCAAAAGGAGAATCCACTACGATTGATGTGGACTAACCAGTGGGTTAACAAAAAATAAAACAAATAGAAAAGAGAAAATAATTAAAGAGACAACAGCAGAAAGAAGGGGGGAAAAAAATAATTATAAAAAGAAAAAAAAAAAAATCCTACCCCAAAACTTATGGTTGATTAGCATAGCCCAGCATCTTAAAAGGCCAAAATACCACATGTGTGGCATGTTACAAAAGAAGATTAAAATAAAGGAAAAAATAATCCAGAGAACCATGAAGTCTCAAAACATCTGGAGTTTTATAGCAACAAGGAGGAAAAAAATCAAAAACATAATTGAAAAAAGTCCACTGCGATACATTATTGTACAATGAAGCTTAATGGAATTGAAAGGAGAAGAGATGAAAAGGCAAAATAAGGGAGGGGGGGGCAAAGAAATAAAAGCAGCAAGAAAAGGCATTTATATTTTAAAGATGTCACTGAGGGTTTTTATCCCAGTTATTAAATATGACACGCGCTGCTCCTGTAAGCTGTTCCTGTAAGGTGCTGAGCGCTCTCCTTCAGCGCTGGGGAACTCGGCCCCTCCTGTGCCCAGCACAGGGCACTTCCCACCCTGGGGACAGACACTGCAGAGGCCACGGCAGAGCTGCCTGCCCTGGGTCCCATTCTGAATCCAGCGGGAGACTGGGAGAGAGACAGGACAAACACAAACTGTGATTGCTAAAAACAACGCGCACGTTCAGGAATTAAGCACTCTTAAACTGTTACAGAGGCATCAGACACTGCTGAAATACTCTGAATGTATTCACTAACAAACACATGGAAAAAAAAACAAAATTAAAAACTTCCCTCTTGATTTCATGTTGTCCTTTATTTTTAATGAACCAGTAAAGGAACAAAAAGATCCTCTCACAGTCCAGTGTGCCTTTGTAACATTCCAGGAGTGTGTCTAGGAACAGGATGAGTTTCCAGTGCACCACAGACACAGCAGCCCGGGTTAGATCTGTCCCCAGTCACAGCAAGATCTGAGACCAGTGTGTGACAAACCTGTGTGTCACAAACACGGCGTCATCTGGCAGTGAGTGTCCATCCTAACTTCCCACTCAACCCCCCCCCAGACTCCTATTTTTTATAATTCTGGAAAACTCAGCTCCTACCTTTGTCAAGACCAATAAATAAATATGTTTTACAGTCATAGCTTGTCACATGTCATCACAGCTTACAAAGTGGCTCCTGCCCTTGGCAGATCAAACAGGGGAAGATCCTGTGGATGAAATCTGATCTACAGTGGGAAATTGCTGACTACAGTTGACTAAACTGCTCCAGCACAACCAAATTCTCTTAGGAAAGATGAAAAATAGCAGCAAGGTAACTCTATGCCCATCTATGTAGGTTTTTTGTTGCAAATACAACTTTCTGTACGTGGTTCAACACAGCTTGTTCATTTTCCTCACTAAATGCTTCACAAAGTTGGTAGCTTTATTGCTGAGGTTTTCTCCCATTTTAGTAAGGGTGGATTTTTTTTTAATCTGAAAACATACTGTCCTCCTCACACTCTACCTGTGCTCATTTCTAAAATGTTGAGTTTTTATCTCAAGTCGTTATTTCTGTGAAGTTCAGCTCAGAAGAGTTCAGAGAATTTTCCCTGCAAACTGACAAACTGCATGAACTTGCCAACACTGGAATAATTACACAAAGCAACGAGGAGAACACACAACCTTCTCCAAGGCTGTTCTCAGCAGTGGAGTAGGAAAGTCAGGGTGACTTTCTGGGCCATGCTGGGCCAATCTGATTATCCATAAGTGAGGACTGAGGTCCCACCTGTAACCCAAGGGATTTGCTGAAATGACTGTACCTGCCATTCCCTCAGGGTGCAAAGCTGAGCTCTGGCAAAGAGCCCCAAAGGAGGTGCTGGTGAACCATTGGGAGGTGCACGATGTGGTGGGAGCTTTTCCTCACTGCAGGGTTGGTTAACTCATTCTGCTCTCCCTTGTGCCCTGGTTGTGCAGCTCTTGGGCCAAAATGCTTGTACTTTTTAATATTTGTCTTTAAAACATGAAAGCACCGGAAACTTCAAGCTTGAATGGTTGAAGCATTTGTCTTTAAAACATTATTCTTTTTTAAAAAAGCAACCCCAAGAGACACAGCTCTGTCCTTCACCCACAGACCTGCTCATTACACTACAGCAGAGTGCCACAGAGCTCAGGGTAGCACATGGAGAAGGAGAACCCTCTCTTTAAGAGAGAACCAGCTACAAATAGGGAACTCATCCTCACTTTACCCTAAGTCATTAATTTTAGTCAGGCAGTGTTTGCATTTTGTCTTGCTTGGCCACGTTCATTACATGAACGAAAACCTTAAAGACTTATTCATAGGAAAATGGCTTCAAGACCTCACCTGCTTTAAGGGAAGTCAGTTTTCTCTCCAAAGGAGATGCTAAATCAAGTTTTTGCTAATGAACACCCTATTGCTGCTCTTCACTCAGGGTGATTTACCACACCCACTGAACTGGTGTGGGCTCTGACACCCTCCACCAGGCCCTGCTGCAGTCTCAAGTGCTGGGGTTGCCTCCTGAAGCCTGTTGAGAAGATGAGCTCTGCTGAAGAGCAGTGCCAGGTCCCCCCATTCTTCACAGCACTGTGGGATCCTCTGGATGAAAGGCTGTATAGCAATGTTCTTTTCTGAATAGCACTTAATGTTTTCCCACAGTCTTATTGTTTACAGGGAGTTTAGCAAGTCACTTCACTAATTTAAAATAGATTGTGTCCCACATGGGTGGATAACAATAACACATATTGGTGAATCATATGGCTTTCAAATGATATGTATGAAAAAGAAGTGCTACACATATTGTCTGAAATTTTATTGTGTGAAACCACAGCACTTAGCTCCCTACCAGCTGTGTCAACAATTCAGTATAATAAACTAATACAATTGTAGAGTAACAGCAAGGTTAGTTCTGAAAATTAAAAGCTAAGACTGAAAAAGAAATGCAAAAAGAAGATGCAAATGAATACAGATGAACATTATTTCAGGTGGGAGAAACCTGCCTCGCAAACGATGCGACCTCATGAAATTTATCTCCCATGGCATAGGTTGCAGTCTAAAAGCCTGGGAGGAGAAGGGATTGTGTGAGTGAAATGATTTTTAGAAGGGATAAAGAGCCGGTTTTGCTATGTGAAGAATCTGGTATATTCCATTTTGTGTGACCACTGCAGAAGCCTCCCATCTTACTACAAAGTACACAGCCTGGGTCAGCTTTAAAATGAAAGAATAAAAATCTTCCCTGGACTTTGTTCCAAGGCTGGGAGCAGCTTCCCAAGCACGCTGAGCAGTTCCTAGGAGCTGCCTCACACACATGACGCAGCTCCCAGGCCACTGCCAAAGGACATTCCTGACATACTTGACCAATGGCAGCCCATGTACAGGAACGGCTGAGTGAGCCGGGCTCAAGTAACAAAGGTTCGTATTGAGCTGTCTCACATAATTTTTAATATGCTGCTAAATAAATAAAAAAATAACTGAATAAAAGCCATTTTCTAAGATAATATTTTGAGGGAAAACTGGGAAAGGAGTTCAACGGAAATAGGTTTTAAATTGAAACGTTGAACTGTAGCCCAGAAATGACAAGAAAATTAAATCTCTTTTTCTCCTGGACCCCAATAAAAAAAGTCTTAAACACTCTCGGTAGACCACAGTTTTGAAAGAAATGAAATTATGTTACTGTCATGGATGATTATTAGAAGGTATCTGCAAGGTTTTCCTGAGAGTTATCCCTCTATCCCAGAACCTAGCAGGAAACCACAATCACTTCTGTACCTTACGTGAAGGACTTTGAAATGAAAGTGCCTCAAAATCAAATATAAGCAGCTTTCAACATGTGCATTTAATCTTCCTAGGTTAAGAAACACCCTGTGGCCACCACACTAAAGAACTGAAAACGTAAATTGAAGAAATTATATCCATATGATTAAGTAAGATTCTTAAAGAGAAACATGTTGTTAAGTACTTCATTCAGAATAAAATGAAATGCAGTAAAATAGAAGCTATTTGGAATAAATCACTGACGCACATGCTTTCTATGCAAAATGGCAGTGTTCAGCTCGAAGTGGACATCTGGAGCAAATTAGCATTATGTTGAGAATAATATAAAATTAAAACATTTAGTTTCAGCTTCTAAAATTAAATATAAAATCGGAGACCACTGTTGTGTTGGACAGCTCGCCTCGTGACTCTGATAGCAAGAGTTCATTTTGTTTTTCAAGTTGTTTATTCCCCCTATCAGTGTGCTGGGAGCCCTGATGCTCCCAGGTACATCTCTGCAAAAAGCACCAGGCACAGGAATTGTCTCACAGTGCTCTGCCACATCCTGTTCTAGGGGTTCAGAATGAGGAGTCTGAGGCCAAGCAGGGGCCAGAGCAACTTTGGTAAACCAAGAAGAAATGATCCAAAACTAGAGGCAGAATTTGGACCACATCCCAACCGAATCTCCCAGGAACAGAATGGTTCATTTTTACCTTTGCATGCTGACTCTGGAGAGGTCCATGTGCTGAAGGTGCTGGCTGACTTCAAGCCCTTGTGCATCCCCTGTTAAATTTGCTGAGCTCCTCCTGGCTGCTGGTGCTGCTCAGTTCCTGTGAGGCTTGGCAGAACCAACCCACAGGAGATCTCCCAGCTCCCACTGAGGTGAGGGGGGGAAGCCTCTGCTCCTGGTGGGACCTGCCCTAATTGTTTCAGGGACAGTGGCTATTGCAAAGCTACTTCCACACCCAAACAAAGCTACTGTTCCAACTCCTGTCATTTCTGTGTGCAAATTCCAGGTGCTTAAGACAAGTGAGCATTTGCACTTCTGCTCTCACTTCCTGGAGAGATCTCCTGGGATAAAGGAGGTGTAATTCCCTATAATCACTCTCTTCCCACCTGGATCCTCTGGGTCACTTGAGGGGAAAGGTGCTTGAGCTGCCTGCAGCCTTGGACTTGCTACACCTCAGTCCCTGTCCCGTCCACTTGGGTTCTGGAACAGGAAACAGGAATGTTTCTGCTTCCTTGGGATGCCAGCCTTAGCACTTGACAAGACCACAAACATCAGGAAGACCTAACTTTTCTCCTGGCCATCTTTCAAGAGGTGCAGTTCCAGCACTCTGCTCCACACCGCTTTCCAGAATTTACTGGCTTATAAAACTCCCCATCTCCAACCAGACAAAACAGCCACTAGCAGCAGTGTTTCTGAAAAGCAGAAGCCAGCAGCACCCAGGACACTTTGGAACAACTCACACCTGGTCCAGGAGCTGTTCTTGCCAAGAACAGGTGTCACGCCAAGCCAAAGTGGGTGACCCTGAGCAAATCACTTCAATGCTTGTGCTGAGTTTAGTCCTTCATGTGCTCTGTTACTCAAACACCTCCTCAGGATCACCACTGCATCACCACTTGTGAGGTGTTTTTTGAGTATCCTGACCTTATCAGTCACTGGGGTAAAGCCTCTGAGCCAGGAACAGAGCTCTGGAGAATCAGAACTTCCAGCAGAAGATCTGTAACCATAACACTGGAGAGAATGCTGGACACATCATCATCTTCCAGTAGTTTTTACTGCACTTTTATGCTCTCTAATATATTCTCCTAAATACTTGAAAGTAACATCCAACAAGCAACCAGCAAATGGTTTATGTAGCATAAAAATGAGCTCTTTACAGTAAGGCTTATCTCCTTTCTGATGCAGTTGGGAACATGCCAACCTTGCCACCTGCTCCTGGACTTCCTTTAAGGTAGCCCTGTCTTTCAACATGAAGCCTAAATTGGATGTGCACAGCCTTGCTCCTGCACTCTGCAGTGTAAACACCTGCACATATGTTTTAAATAGCCTCACACCTCTAGATGCAGAATTTCAGACACCTGTGAATTGGCTTTAAACAGCCCCACTGGGTTTTGTGGGTGGAGAACAACTTCCAGGTGCAGATGAATAAGGTTATTTCAAGGGCACAGGCAATGTACAGCCTCCAGTCTGAGTATGTACAATACTGAATTTCCAAACTCAAAACAAGACTTTTCAACGTGTCCTCTCTGTGACTCATTAATCATCTATGAAATTTTTGAATTTTTCTCTGTAACCTTGAGATCTCTGCACTGGGTGAGCACTCCTCTCAGGTAAGGACAGTTCCAGCCTTGCTCTCCATAAACTGTCCAGGAAAGGCTCATCTTCATCAGTTTTAGACCACACTGCTTTGTGATTCTTTGCAGGGCACTTTCTTTCCACAACTCTCTTTTGAATCATTAAAAAGATTCTGTTCTTTTATTCCAATTCTACCAGCACCTTCACAGCAGAACCTCACAGCTCATTTCTCATTTCACAATTGTGGTCCATTTTGGCCCATGATTTACTCATAAAGAATTCCAATAAACTTTTTCAAATGCTAGGCTATGTGAATAAAGACTGGAACTCTGAATTAATCTACGTATGTCTTTTTAAAACCCTACCTGTCCTCTTTCTTCTTCAGTCACCTCATAATTGAGAAAAAAAATTTAAAAGTTTAATTTTCTGTGTAAGAGATGAATTCTGCAGCAAACTCGCTTTGATTTCATGGTGATCTTTGTGACCACAATCCGTTCTTTGAAAAGGAGAATGAACTTTTTCATTTAATGAATGATTAGACCTTTCCCAAAAGCTGCCAACATTTTCTTTTCCTCTTCTCCAGAAGAATATCCAAAACAACCTCAACTTTCCACAGCAAGCAAACACATATTTTAATGACAGTGAGGAAAGGTTTGCTGGGAGAAACAGTACCTTTTCAGCTAATACAGCTGAAAAAGACAGAAAAACTCTCAGCATAAAAGCCTTTCTTTGGAGATGATCTTTAAGATCCAACCCAAACCATTCCTTGATTCCATGTAAAACTCTCTCCAGACTGATCACAAGGAATTGTAGCTGGAGAAGGAAAAGACAGATCCATCCATCCAGTCTCCACACTGGTCTGATGGGCACGGGGGCCTGGGGGGCACTTCCACAGTGGCCTGAGCAAACCCTCTGCCCTTCCAAACAGCTCATCAATCCACACTCAGGACACCACAGGGACAGGGAGCTTCCAGCTGTGCAGCAGGCAGTGCCAAGCTCCCCAATGGGCACCACCTAGTGCAGAGGCACAGCATCAGGGAAATGGCTGCTGGCAGCTGTCCCCAGGGGTGGAGTGGCAATGCCTTGCTTTGGGCAGAGCAGGCCATCTACAACAGCCTCTGCCAGGGACTGCTCCACTTTGTTTTTCACTCTTTACCCTTGGCAGGGTTTTTCAGATCCCTCCTACACCTACTCCTCTCCCACTGACTGCAATCCTGGAAATGCCAGGGCCCATAGGAATGGGGAGATGCAGCTTTCCCTTCTGTCCAAACAATCCTGGATCAATATTTTGTGTGGACAAAAACCTTCGCCTTCTTTCTTGCGAGCTTTATGTGCTCTTTTCTCAGTGCCAAACATGAGCATATGAAGCAAAAACTCTCTAAATTTCATACTGGAGGCTGGTGCCTTTTTAATTAGTCCTTACAGAGAAGCTAAAGAGCAGACAGGCAAGTTGCAGTTGGAAAATAAAGGGGCAGGAGTGACCAGCATACTAGCCTTTCCTGTTCTCATGACTTTTATATACACATGATCTCACCAATTACATGATATGACATCAAGAGGGCCATTCTCTCTGCACTTAATGTCTTCAAAACATTCCTAGCCAGAGAAATTTATCTCTGAAACCACCCACAGCATCAATCTTTTGCATATTCTCAAACAGGGACTGCACAGTCGTGCTTCTGTCACACGATGAGAAGTGTAACTGCTTACAGAGCCCTTGTATGTGCGACCACACACACCACTACTGATGCAGCATTCAATAATTCTCATGAACTTGCCTCTTTCAGGAGGAAATGTGCAAAGATCTGCTCTAAAAGCTGTCTTGAGCTCCAGGCTGGCAGTCTGCTACAGCAACACTGAGAGCTGGGGTTCAAGCCAGCACCAACATAATCCCCTGCTGAGACACAGAGCTACAGGTGTTCAAAAATCCCTGCTTCAGCCCTGGCACCTGGGCTTGTCTGCCACTAAAGCACAGCCACTGATGAACTCCTTAAACTGAGAATGGCTCCTCACCATCAGAATGCCTTCTCCTAATCCTCACCAGGAGCCAGCACCTGTACACAGCCAAATAATCCACCTCATCCATCTTTTGACATTTTCCCACCAAGCCAGGAAAGCCAAAGAGCTGGATTTCATGGAGGAAATAAGGCTTGAAAGGACAAAGGAAAGAATGGTGGCATCCCTCTGGGAGGACAGGACCAAAGCCTGGCTGGGTTGGAGGGCTGGGAAAGGCAGGGATGGGGGATGGTGTCCAGCTGAGACAATGGAGCAGATCTCAAGAGTCAGCTGCACTCACCATCTTGCTTTCACTTGGGGGAGTCACCAAGAAAACCAGATTGGCGTAGAAAAGCAAGACAAAGGAAGCAGAACAAATGCTGAGCAACCCATGGGGCAGACTGTGCCCACTGAAAAGATTTTAAAATAAGAACCCAAGACAGTGACAAAAAAAATTAACAAAAAGGGTAGAGAATACTCCTTCTGCCTCTGAATCCTGTGTACAATGAGTAACATGCCAATGATTTTGATGTGTAAACCTGGTTCTGCTCCAGACCAACCAAGTCCATGCACCTAAATACCCCATGTCAGGCAGCACGAAACATCCCCCAATTTTTCATTACTTTGTTTGGTTCTCCACTGATATTTCCCACCATAACTAACACATGATTTTCCCTCAAAACTTACCATGACAAAATCACAGCTCTTAAACATCAGGGTACAGCCCGCAGGCTCTGAGTTTGAGCGTGCCCTGGCACCACAACGACGTGAAGGACACACTCAGCCACAAAGGATTACGCCAAGAGATGACCACAGACACATTTGTGAGCTCGACGTTGAAAGCCACACGCAGCAAACAACACCAGGGACAATGTAAATGATCCTCCATGAGGGGACAGGGAAGGTCTGGCCAACAAAGGAGACTCTGCAATGGGTTAAAGCATCCTCTCCCCCAGGCTGGCCCTGCCTGCACATTGCTGAACCGACAGAGCCAGTGCGCTGTCAGGTAGGAGTGTAGGAAGAAATGATTTTGTTTTTACCAAAGGAACGTAATTATTGTGTTCGTTTGCAGGTTGTTCTGAAAAGTCAGGTTTGTTTTTTAGCAAAACAAGTTGTGTGAATCCTTTCTTGTTGAAACAGTCGAGTTACTCAGCTCTCCCACCTCCCACTGACAAGGATGAATTGGGTGCTAACTCACAGGACTGGCCTCTTCTCCTCTGTCTGGAATCCCACTGACAAACAGCCCAGCACGTAAAAAATGCCAAGTCCACTGCTCCACACACAATGTCAACAAATCCAGGCTCTCACCAGTTCACCTGGGATATCCTGACTTTCTCCCCTTAAGCTGTGTGCTTGGCCTGTTAGTAACAAGCTGACACAGCTGTTCAAGATACAAACCCACTGGCACTTCATCTGATATCTTAAAGTGACAACAAACAAACAAATCCAAAAAGTTTTAATGTCAAACACAATAGTCCAGCTCCAAATACATGCTAACACTGATGAGAGGATCAGAGATCTGGAGGCAGGGACCACAGTAAACTAAAGAAAATTTTTTCAAGTTTTTTTTCTTTTAATGCCAGCTGGGAAGTTGCGAAAAAGTGGTGAATTCTAAACCCTAGGCCCAGCATAATGCTGTCCAAATTTCCTGCCCTTTCGGTGCTGGGTAGGTGATCTACGATATAAATGGCAATATAATAGTGGTGAAGATAAACAAGATAAAAACATGCAATCCTGCAGAGGAAACAAAAGTCATGGTGACTCACTTTTTAGTCAGTAAGTGAGGCACGAAGGAGCCCATGGATCTGAGATGTGTCAGGAAGAGTTCCCAGCTGAAACACAGTCACTGCTGTTCTTTGACCTGCTCTTGTGTAGGGGAGATGTTACACAGGAATCCTAAATAGGAAAGTGTGCTCCTGTAACACAAGGGCCATACTCTGTGCTGCAGTGCTCTGGTTTGTTTACAGTATTGGCTGGTCTTTTATTTTACTCTAATCCACCAAACTGACACTACCAGCATGAAATATCCATCACACACGTTTCATCTGGTAGCAATCTTCCACCCCAAAAAAACCCTAAACTCCAAGTAATCTGAAAGTCATTCTACTAAGGTGATAGAATCTGAAAGAAATCCCTTTAGAATTTAACCCAAAATTTGGACAATTATTTCAATTATTAAAAATAATAACTTCTTCTTTAAAAAGTCCTTATTAAGGTTCCTCATTAACTGCTTTAAAACTCCAAGTTCATTTGAGAAATAAACTGAAACTGGATGAAGAGAGTATAAGCAACTTGTCCATCCAGCTTAACCTAAAACCACACCACACTTTGTTTTTAGTAGCTTTAAGTGTGCTTAAGAAAATCTAAGATTTTCTTTTCTGAAAAAAATTATTTTCTTGTTTATGTTTTCCAAATTATCTCTGTAGACCTAGAAGCTCAAAACGAACAAAAAAAAATTGTTTTTCTTTTAAAGAAAATGTAGAATCTGGCAACCATATCTCTGCCAAAGGATGTGGAAGCTGGCACAGGAATTTGCCTCAAGTGCCTGCCTCTGGTTTACTTATCTCACTTCTCTCTGACCTAGCATTTGCTATTTCAACACATTAATGGATTTATGTGTAAAAGAGAGATGTACATATTTTTGAATCCAGCCCAGTACGAAACAATCATTTTCAATTAGCATGTCCTTAGATGAATACAATAAGCCAGTGTTTTTCATTTCCAATTTGTTTTGTTCCGTGCAAAAAGAATTAAAAAGATAAAGGACATACAAAGCCTGGTCCCAGATGCAGATTTATCAATTAGAATGTTAGAAATATCAGGCTGGCCACCATGCCATTCAGATTCCCATCTTTTAGTTGTATCAAATTTTCTGCTTTTAATTAAATATTGAATATCAGGCTGGTTACTTAGCATCAAAATAGGAGCTGCACCCCACACATGACTGCTACATTCAGTGTGATATAGGAATTTAAATTACAATTAGAGAGAAGATGCACTGAATAAGGGTCTCTTTCCATTTCCCCTCTAGAGGGAGAAGTTTCAGAGCACTAAGTACACACTATTCTAAGTTTTCAAACAATGCTGTTCTTCCTTCAGCACCCAGCAAAGCCATCCCATCCCTGCCCTGTCCTGACACTGGAAGTCACACTCAGCACTGAACATGGAAATTTCTCTCAGAGCAAACATAACTTGGGTGAGCTGCACTGAACTAAACTCAAGTGTATTTGTCACATTCCCAGAGGATGACAAAAATCCACTGTAGGTGTGTTCAGCAGGTGTCACCTCAAGGCCCAGTGTCACAAAGCAGACCCTTTGGTAGCAATACTGACTTGAGGAATTCTTGCCCCTGTTTTTACCCTTTTTTACTCATTCCTCCATTGTTTTGTGTGCCTTCAGCTCAGTCATGGCAAGTGTTTGCAGAGTCATGCTGGGAACCAGCCCAGTGACTTTCCCAGAGCAAAAACCAGAGAACATCAATTTCAATCACGTCTGTTCAACTCAAAGCGTAAGACAAATAATGGAAAGAAGGGACAGCAACATTCAAACCCTGATGTATAAATAAAAGCCAGGGAAAACTTTTTAAACCCTGCTGAAAGCCCATGCACTGTGAGACTGAGTGGAGCAGCACTGGCCTAACCCAGCCAAGGTTGCAGGGCGCTAATCAAAAGCACAGGGAACCACTTCCCAATCTCTTAAATAAACACCAATTATACAGCACAACTGCAGCCTGCTTAACACTCTTAGCCTTGCTTAGCTCTCTGTGATCTCTCTTTTCCTGCCCTAAACCAACAGAAATTTCCATGCCCTGCAGTGTTCCACAGACAGTGCTCCTGACCTGTGCCTTGGTGAATCTCAGACTTGTTGAAATTAGACCCAACACAAATATAAGTGATTGTTCCTTTTACAATTTCCATTCATTTTCAAGACCTTACATTTCCACAGGTACACAGACATTAGGCTTCCCATCCTTTAGTATGCACAGATGAGAAACGTCTGAAAAATTTAAAAAAGAAAAAAAAAGTCCTGGTAACATTTATCATTCCATACATGGAGAGAGAGCATCTCATTACTGTAATATAAATCTTTGCAGATAAAAAGCATTTTGTGTGGCCCTAGCTGATAAATTCTTTTGATGCTTTCTTCTCAGCATCACCTGAAGAGCAGAGTCGAGAGGAAAAAAATTCATATTCTGAAAACCAGAAAAAAAGTGCTCAGCAAAGACATCCTATCTCCACCCTCTGTATGCAGTGGCCCTCAGAATTCTTGTGCTTACCTGAACTGGATATTGCAGAAGAGAACAGCAAGCTGCCACAAGGCAACTGTAGCTCCAGGTTAACTGAGGTTCACGTTGGCAAGTTTTTAGTTTTGTTCTGTTTGTTAATAAAATAAGGAGAGGGCAGTGTTGAACAGCTGAGACTCACATGTACATCTGAGTGAAATCCTCCTGTGGCTACAGAGATCAAGGCTGCTAAGGAACTTCACACCCCTGTCCTGTCTTATTTTAAAAGAGTGACTTAGGTCTGGGTAACTGACATCAGAATTCCTCATGTCTTAAATCTTAAAAGGTCTAAGTTTAGCCACTGGACAATCTCAACTGTAAGCAGAATTCTGTGCCATTTAATTTCTTTGATTTTAAAACAATAATTTCTCATCACTCTACACTCCCTCAACCCCTGGGCAATGACAGCCACAGTCACACAATGCCCATTCTGTCTCACTTCTCTGCAGTGCTGCCTGACCCTCCCTCCTGGAGCAGCTTCCTCCCAGAGAGACCAGAGGAGCTGGGAGGTGCCACAGAAATGGTGCAGAGCATGGGGTGCTCTGTGGGAACACTTGTGATTTGTCATTTCACCTTCCACAGTGCTGGTGGTACCAACTTCCATGTTCCCTCCAGTGCCAAGGGCTCAGCCCCTATAACCTCTCTGCAGTAGCAGTGTCTGAGTGAGCAAACAGCAAATGCTCAGCTCATTCCCCAGTGCACCTACAGAGACTCTGTAATTTATTACCTCTCAAGAACAGCCTCTCTAAAGTCAGCCATGCAGATTAGGAGGCGAATCCCTACACACACACAGAGTGAATCTGATCACAAACAGCAGAGGACACTTGCAGGGGAGGCCAGAAGACTGTCAAGAGTTCTGCCAAGAGAAACAGATATGGCAGCAGAGTAATTGGTCCACTTGATTTGCTCAAGTACTCTGACCACACACAGGCTGAAATTTCCTCTGCTTGGTCTTTTTGGTCTGTACCTATGTAGTCAAACCTTCTCTATTAAAAAAGTATTCAGAGTTGTATCCCAGAGAGTCCAACAGAAGTTGTGAATTAGCCAAGACAAGCCTCGAAAGAGTGAGATCAGTCAGGGTGGGAGGTACAAGAAGTACAATTTCATACTTCAGGAGGCTACAGATACCCAGCAAAAGCACCTTTTGGATGGGAAAATTCATTTTTCTGGGTACAAGGAGGAAGACTTAGATCTGACACTTTTGTGACATTCCACACAAAAGCTCAAGTCTGAAAAAGGATTTATCTAGCAAGCCTGAGCCCCTGAGTCCCTCCCCATTAAGACATTGATGAACATCAACCAGCTTTTCATCAGGTCCAGAGAACATCTAGAAGGTCCCACCTGCTGAATTCATAAAATGCCAATCTCCTCTCACATTACCACAGTATGGATGGAAGATATTACAGAAGCATTCTGAGCTTGTTTCCAGAAGTGTATTTTGTCAAGAAAGATACCATTTCACATTGGCTTAGATACTGAAAATCAACCAGCACAAAACAATTTTGCTTGTTCAGACATTTCTCCTGTAAGTGAAATATCAACCTGATCAAGGCCAAGTTCTCAAACATAAGAAAGGATCATCTGCAAACCCAAACACATATTCAGCATATTTTTACTTAACAGAATTAAGTAAAGCTGGTTAAAAAATGTGAACTGGTTTGCCAAAAGTAAACACAGGTATTTTTGTGGTAGTTTCTCTAAAAAAACTAGAATTCAAAAGCTCAGTGCACGTAACTCCAACCTGCAGAATTACACACGCATGGGAATGCAGGATGGAGCTTGTACTCAAACACTCAGGGAAGGGCCAGGATGTTTTTCCCAAATTTGCCCTAAACCAGGACACAAGGGCTGGAGAAGCAATCAGAATGAAGTCTCCTAAATACCATGATCATGATCTGCAAACTCCTCACTGCAGCATCAGTGCTGAACAGAATAAAATGTATATCCATGACTTGGATTTTAAATCAGAAGCTTTGATACAGCAATGGTTTAAGCTGCAACTGCAAAGCCACTTTCATTCCTACCTGTGTTTTCCAGAAGAGAAAGGCAGTGCCTGAAAATCTGATCCACAGGATCTCTGGTGTCTTTTGCAAGAGCATGCATTAAATAGAACAGCCTGGCCCAAACCACAATCAGCCCTGCTAAACAGGTCCACACCATGAACTGCTTCCTTTTATCCTGCCTGTGGTTTCTGTTTCAGCTGTGTTTTAGAAGGCTGGAAAGCTGCACTGGGATTATTCAGGCTGAAAGATGCTATACACTGCAGGTATAATTCCTCAATAGGCACAGTAGTCACCATTTAAACACGAATTTCTTAACTAGTTTTAATTCTTTTTAATACTCAAAGGTACAAGTAAATGTTTAAAGCTGTTTGGGGGCTTGAGAGTCCTAAAAAAGGGAAAAATAGTTTCTGAAACAATTAGATTTCTATTTCACTCGTCACTCTTTTGCAATCTGAAAACAGGCCTGTCAATAAACCAAATGCAGTTTAAATAAGGAAAGCAGTATGCTCTCAGCCTGGGACCCTGTGTGCCAAATTATGGCTTGCAGTAAATTTTTATGAGCAAGTTATAAACCCCTGAAAAATGGAGCTTGCAGCAGAAACACTGGAAAAGCCATCACTGCAGCAGCCCTAACATGCTGCTTTGCCCTTGCCTGGTGAAGTCCAGCTTCATCCACTCCTCCTCTTCCTCAGCATCACTTTGGCTTCCCAGAGGGACTTGTGGAATCTCTGGAATGGCTGCACCTCCCACCTCCACCTCTGGAACTCGGCACTGTCCATCTGTCCTGGCCCTGCTCTGTGCTCATCTAGGGAACACATATTCCCCCTCTCAGACCTGTGCTTTACCCTGTGGTGCTGAACCCATCTCCTGGCCTCTGGCTTTCCACCTTGGCAGCAGAAATGTCCCTCCCTGTCACCCCTCAGGGACTGCCCACGAGGTGACTGTGGACAGCCATTTGTAGTGAAGGGAAGTGGAGATTCAGAGGAGGCAGAAAATTCTGTAAAGAAGACAATCGTAACAGAGAATAACCAAGTAACAGATGAGTGCTTATGGTGTGATTAAATTGGCTGTTTCATGCACTTGGCAATATAAAAGCTATAATGGGAATACACTAAATTTGCCCAGGATTTTCACCTGAGCTGAAGAGAGAACCTTGTCATCACAGAAAACTGGGAGAGAGCTCCTAGTCACAGACAGAAAGTAACATAATTTCTTCACAGGATAATCCTTACCTACACAGCCTGTCTGAAAACACCCCTGTGCTGATAATTTTCAAAGATGGGCTCAAGGGCAACAGCACAGCCTGGAGAGGAGCAAATGTGCAGGTCTGAAGGCAGCTGAGCTGCTGATCTGATTGACAAGTACAGTTGGGTTTGCTAACTGATGTACTGACACAGATGGATGAAAACCATCTCAGAAAAAGTGATGTACTATTAACCAAGACACCTTCAAAGCATGGAAAAATGTCTTTAATTGGAAAAAAGGAACATTGGTCACATAAATAACTCTCCTCAGTGATACCTTACAGTCATTGTGAGAACTGACACTTTTAGTGCCTGGAATGGTGTGCTTCCTCTTTTCCATCTCTGGTTTAAAATTACCTTTTCCCAAATCTGAAAATGCTTATACTTTTTAGATTTTTCTACGTGTTTGTAAAAGGATTTCCACAAACTTTTTAGGTACTTGGAAACCTGTTTGACAAAAGCACAGTCACTGTCGTGGAAACCTCTCTCCTTCCTGATTTCTGTGGTCTCTCTCCCAGCACACAGTGAGAGCTGTAGCCTGTGAGAGCACTCCTGATTTTCTCATTGTCTCAGTACATCCTCCATGATTTAATTACAGATTTTGGCTCTGCTTTGATTTCAGTTTATACTAATGATATTTGATTGACAGTAACTTAAGAAAAATCACAAACTTATGTTAAATTACTAGATTATTTATGTATTTTCTGCTGTACTGGTAACAATGACTTCAGTGAAACATATGGAACAAATAATAAGATATTTAGAAATCAAGAGTTTATAAGAAACTGGAAACAATTTGATATAAACCATTTAAAAACTATATTGTGCTTCATTAAAAAAAGATATATATTTACCTAGTCTGTCTGGTATTACAGGAAACAAATAAGAGAGAGGTACTTGCAACTGTAATTGAAGTGACAACATATTTCATGGTAGCTGGAGATTTCAACTATCTCTAAAGACTGGATTCACTTTGAAAATACACAGTCTGCTCACATCACTGTCCAACTTCAAAACACACCTAACATTAAGAGGAGTAGGGAGTGTATTCCCCAAGCCAGGGAAGTACTTTACAGCATGGAGGCGCAGTTGATTTTGATTATCCTGTTGTTGTCTGCCACCCTTCAGGCACAGCTGCACAGCCCCGGGCCATCATTCCTTTGGGGAGTGAGGGGATCCAGGGGAATCCAGAGGTTCCACTTGCCTGGGTCAGACAGATGCAGGGTGGGGCAGGCAGTGCTGCTGAGACACTTTTTGACCTGTCCCTGCATCTCGCTCTGTTTGGTGACCTTCACAACTGCTCCACCAGCACCGAGCTAAAACTGCCCACAAAACAAATCCTCTCAACCTTGTCCTGTCCCCAGGGTCCCTAAGACAGAGATCACCAAGCACATGCTAACAGCAACCATGGGAGAAAGCCAATGGCAATTAAAGAGAGCCCCGAGGTGCAGTGGCAGAGGAGTGATTAACACACTGCCAGGCACTAATTAAGGTGAAGTAATAATATGTTGGCAAGTCACATAATTAATAAACAGCCTGGTATAAATATGAAGTATTAAAAAGCGGTTTATGTGCACTGTCATTTTTAATCACCAGATTTATGAACAATTATGAGGAACGACGCCCCACAACCCTATGAAGTAACAATAGAGCAAAGCAGCCATTTGTCAGTCCTGGCTGCTAGAGATGTCCAAAGCTCCTACAAATCAGATTTGCCCTAAATACCATCTCCAGCTCCCATTGCAATCCAACTGCAAAGCACACCTAAGAGGTATCTGTAGGAGTTCTACCTCTCCCACATGTCTCTTCCCTGATAGGGAAGGCTTTTTTCATTTTAACAAGGACTTTTTAAGTCCTTGTTAAGTAAAAAATGAACAGGACTCTTGGTTGTTCTCATTCTCCAGGTTGTTTATTCTTTCCTTATCAGCAATTTCTGCACACCAGGCTTTACACCAGCCTGGAATGAAGGAGAAAGGCACCAAAGAACCTCAAACACACAGAATCAAGGTTCTCTTGAAGATAATTTACCCAATTATCACCAAGAACGTACATTATTTCTACTTTTCTACCAATTACAAACTAAACTTCTCTTCACGTAACGCTGCACTGCAGCAAATTCTGACCAATCATCCCGTGTCCCCAACACTGCAAAATATGGAGTAGATGAAGAAGGAGGAAAAAGCCTAAAAGCCACGAGGATCCTCCATCTTGTCTTCACCTACTTACCATTCTAACAAACCCAAAAATCTACATTTCTCACCCTGAGATAAATTACATATTATGCCACTATCTAATTTACATTCTTGAAAATTCTGTTTCATCCCAAAGCCTAGGAAGCCCTTTCCATGGACAAAGTTTAAAAGTAGTATTTGTCAGAGGGTTTGGATCCTTTAAAACATGCAGAGAAATAGTCTCTGCATTCTGGGTTCCAACAGGTATCAAGGACATGTTTTCCACACCAGTGCAGTTTCAGTGTTACAACCTCTTGTCACTTAGCAAAGCTGGTCTAGAACTGGTCACTGTAATTCTCTGGACCCTTTGCCAGCCAGTGCATAAATCCCCTCCACTCTGATTTTCATTTGTAGCAGTTTTTCTTACAGGAAGGCTGGGAGGAACAGTATTGACAAAAAGACTTCTTATTATGTATTCCTGTGAGAAGACAAACCTCACTCCTGGGTAGTTGGGACGGAGTATTTGGTATCACTCCACAAATTATTTGATAATATGAAAAAATTAAACTGCACTTTAAGGGACTGCAATGCATAGCTCAAGACCCCAAATTAGAGCTTTCAGCCCCCAGCACCACCTGTCCCCCAGCACTGGGGGAAGGCACCACAGACTCCGTGTCCTGCCCTGCCGAGCCTGAACAGAAATAAACTCAGTGTTTATGACACGGGCCTAGTTCCTGGCTCCGTGAACACAAGGTACATTCCACTCTAATTATTCCTAATTGCCATGACCTAATGTGTAAATATTTGCAAGCACGAATGTAAAAGTGCTTCCATACTGTTGGTACAGCCCCGTTCCCAGCTGTGAGGAGCCTCCGCCGTTCTCCAGGCACAGCTCCTCAGCTGACCTGAGGCCTTTGAACTGAGAGCCTGTCTTGTGCTATTGAGGTTTTCAACAGATAACTGAATGGGAACTAATGCAGTTCTGATGCCCCAATTTGCACACACCATCTCCCCATAAATCTTTCTTTTATCCATTTGTTATTGTTTTCCACAGCTGCTGGATGCCTATCATTGTGCAGCGTGGACCCCACCTACCCTAAATCTTCCCTTGCCCTGTCCTGACTTCTCCCCTGGCATTTAATATTCTGTCTTTTCTCCATCCTGCTTGCACTGTTCTGATTCCAGGGTATTGGAGAACTTAATTTGGCAGAACAAGACCAGCTGGCTGTAGAGCAAACACGACCCAAGTGTGTTCTTCTCAAATTAGTCCCTTTTCTTGGTGGAGCCAAACCTGCAGAGAGAGTCAGAGACAAATTCCAGGGTGGTCAGGGAGGGAGCTGAGCAGTGGGTGGCACTGGGAACAACCAAGACTTTGGCTGCCAGTTCCAGAAACTTCCCAGGATGGTTCTGGAGGCAGCCATCCCAGGGCCAAAAAGCAGACCATTCTTAAGGTTACCCTGAAATGCTGCAATCAAGTTTTCCACATCCCTCGGCCCTCAGGTGGGCGTGCCAGGGCAGTCTGGCAGCAGGAATCCCTGTCTGCACAGGTCGGATTTACTGACTGCACCCAGTGCCATCAGCCATCAGGCACTCCTGAAGCTGGAACGATTCTCAGCCTCTTCCACTTGGAGCAGTAAATCGGAGCAGCTGAGACACTGCATGCACACAGTGCTGGAACTCACTACCAACTCCCCTGAGGCATCTTGGGCCATAATTTATACAGCTCTGAGTGCTTTTATATTATATAGAACTGAGAGCTCGAATGAAAACCAAACAAAATGAAACAAAGCAAATGCAGACAATGAATAGCCTGAGAAATTAAAATAGCCTCAAAACTTGAAGAACCCAAACTGTCCCCCTAAATGACTCACACTAAAGAAGATGCCTCATTTATTAAGCTAGAAGAATTGTAAAAATAAGTACAGATTTAAAGAGCGAGCAAGTTCTCAGGACTTTCATATGTTACAGTTTTTCTTTTAATTCTAATCTCTTGATCCATATTACACTGCAATGCCACATAGCTGCCCTAAGGCAGGGCCTTTCAGCTGGTGGTGAAAGATCTTCCTTTCTTTGAGGATAGGGAAGGTACCACATAGGGCTTGGCACTGTCCCACTTAACATTCTATTTTTTCCTTTTTCAATCACCCAGGAATAAAAACTTCTCCCTCAAAACCTGACACAGAGCAAGTCCCCACACCAGGCCTTGCTAAGGGGCTGGGGAAGAGGAGGGTGAGACAGGACAGCTGAAGATAACAGCCAGAGTCATCCTCACTGAATTCTCTCCCTGCCCACTCTCATCATACAGAGCTTGGTTTTGGCAACGTTGCAATAATTTTTAATGAACAGTAATAGCAAACATGAACTAGTCTAATAATGCAAGATTATACACATAGAGTCATTCTTACTTGTCACAGAGAATACAATGCACAAACTCTCCTCTTAGCCTCTATCCATGCCATTTTCCCCAGTATTCTTCTGCAAGCTGAATGGGAGTTTCCTTCTGGGACTAGCAGTCCTCAGCAAACTCTGGGTAATAAATAATAATAATAAATAAATTGCAAAAGCCCCGGAGCAGCCTGTTTAGTCATCTCATTAAGTGTTACCAACACTTTCACAGTGTTGGACAGGCCTGAGTCATCCCCCCATTCCTGTAAAAGACATGGTTTTCTCATCAATAACCCTCTGCAAAAGGACTGGGAAAGAATTGCTACAAACAGAGCAAGGAGCTCCTCTCTGCCCTCTCCCACTGCAGGACAGCACCTAAAGGTTCTGCACTTCTGTTTTTTCTCCTGTTGATTTTAACTATAGGACAACATTTAACCTTTTCTGATTATCAGTCTGCTGCCATTCCAACAGAAGTAGCTGGAGCTCTGTCTTTGGTTACAGAAAAGCATGAGGAGATGCTGTGTATGAGCTGGTGAGGCACTACAATTTGCTTTAAAAACGAGCAAAAGCTTCTCTCCTTCTATGAAAAACAAAGGGGATATCATAGTGACAAGGTAAAAAATAAAGCAAGCAATAATCCTCAAGGGTTTAAGTTTCCAGGTGCTTTGAAGATAAGTTTCTAAACTTCTTTTTGAATTTTTGGGATTGAGTCACACGATCGTGCTGGATCTGACCAGAAGTGTTAATCAGAAAGACCAGTAACAGCCTATCACAATGGTAGTAAGTACATAAATATTATTTGCCATACTTTTTCAATAATCTTATATGTGCCTTTTAACAAGCCTCCATAACACAGAGAACATATGAGCCCTGCTAGTATATACCGAACAGCAAGGTAGTTAAGAATATATTGCATTTATAAACTATGCACAACTTTATGAGTCTCTAGCTATAATTTCATCATAGCACAGTAATTGGAAAGTCTGCATAATTCTGGAAGGATATGTGTTTTAGTTAAAAGAACACTATTATTGCTAATTGGATACCAAGCTTACATTGTAAATCAGAGCAAAGTATGGGCTCCTAATTACAAACTTTTTTCAAACAAGCACTGTATGTCTTTACATTATTTTTGGCTAACAAGTGACTTAAATAATCTTAGTGTTACAAAGTCCATAAATCTTTTCTTTAGCCGTGGCTGATGAAATGTTACAGGATAAGAATGTGTGTTCCCAAGGTAAATATCTGGCTTGGCAGCCCCATCTCCTACAGTGAATCAAGGTAAAGGAGTATGTAAGTGACTGGCACTGGCACAGCCCCAAGCAGAAAAAGTAAAAAGTAAAAAGCTGGTATTAACTGATGTAGCATGTTGCAGCTTAACACATTTTAAACAGGCTGGGATCACTCTTTGGCATCTGGAGCTAAAAACTTACAGTCGTGTTCTTATATGGAATGAACTTGTGTATTAGGGTTTTACAACACCAGCAACAAGCTTTTATGAAGTTGTTAAGGTCCTGAATCCAGAGCTGTTATGCGAGGCACTTTTTAAAATTGTTTTTTTCCAAACAGCTTTTCCTCCGCGTGCCTTGATCCGCTCTTGGCACACCTGTGGCAGCCCTTGCTGCTGAGTGACAGACACCTCGGGAATAAATATGGGACAGGATGCTTTGGGAACTCTGCTGGGCTGACACAGAGTGCCCAAAGCCTCCTCCTGTGAGAATCCAGGAGAGAAGAAAACACTGAAGAGAAGTTATGATGTGCAGGGGGCAGGCCCTACACCCCAAGCCTGCAGCCAAGGTGCAGGGAAGATGGTTCACTGTTCAGGTAATGATCTAAACACCATGTTTTGTTCAGCATGGCATTAAAGATGTGCTGCCCATGTCAGTGATGGACAGAGTGAAAAGCCTTGTGCATTAAAAGGCATGAGAAGGAGGCAGCTTAAGAAACTGGACCTCCTGGAACATGGAATGTGGCCTAGGAAGACCAACAATTCCAAGTGTGATGTCTACCTTTCATTCTCTCCCCACTGTAAGGAAAATTCATACCTATTTTCAAAGACTATTGTGAAGACATTAATGTACTACAAATCTCTGGAAATCATTTTGATTTTTCCTTTTGATTCTCTACCTGTTTATTAAAGAAAAATGTAATGTAGACTTTGGCATGGCCATGCTGTTCAGATGTCAGCCTGCACAGCATCAAGACAGAGGCCATGTGTTCCAGATTTAAAAGCTGTATTCACTTTGTGATACACCATTCAGCAAGGACTTGCTGTCAGATGAGCCTTCTAATCTGTCCAGCATGCTTCCACCTCTTCAGGGAACAGTTGTGGCACATCTCACCAGGTTACTAAGTAATGGTGGTGTCTTTACAGCCAGCTGGAAGAGGCCTTTAATAGTCCCAAATAACCTATGGATCTCATCTAGGCTGAAAAAGTCCCCAAAGTCTTGGAGTTCAGCAGCTCTGCAGGGTGTATGCATTTAACCTTTCATCCTGGCCAGGTTATTAAAGTGAGTTCAGTGAACTTGATTCCAGAAGAAAAAACAGAAGCAGCATGCTTGCACTGTTACAGATGAATAAGTATGGCTAAGTCCTGTTTTATGACCACCGTAATTCCTTTTCCATAAATTCCCTAACCTCAAATCACAACTGTGAATGCCTCTGACAAACAAGACTTGTCTGCATGGAAGCAGAACATTGCAGGCTTCACTTGGCTTGTGCCTATTTGTTAATGCAGGACCTGAAAATTATTTCCGTCGCAAATTCAACCACAATCTCCTCCATCCAGGGTTAACCCAGGCTCAGTCTTGCAGTGTAGATGACTCAAAATGTGTGATTAAAAGCACAGTGCTAGAGGCACACTGGCCATGGAAGCTGTCTTGGAGCCTTCTCACCACCACCAGACCACAGCACAGCTTTACCCAAAAATCTACGGATCTAGGATGGCCAGACATGAAAGGCACACAAAAATCACACTGCACTGCCCGAAAGAGAGACTTCAGATGAGTTTCTCTGTGTTGGTTTGACCACCTTATTCAGGCTCAAGTCTTTAATATCTAGAATCAGCCTTTTAGGACACTCCTGATAACTGAAGATACCATGACAATACTTTATTTCTCCTGGAACAACTGGATTAAGTACTACAGTGTGGGAAAAGCTTCGTGAAGCTTTTCTTCAGTGTCAGGTTGGCAGGTGTTTCTCATTGACCAGAAGAACTGGGAATTATTCTGGAACAAGAAACAAGTCCTTTGAGACGAGAAGAAAATGTCAACTGGAAACTTTTAACAGGAAAGGTACAGCAAGCCTTAGACTGAATCATTAGAGTGTGATTGGAAAAGAAGAGAAAAAAGTTACCAAGTTAGATGTGGACATGTAGAACAGACAGCAGGACATGACTCATTGTCTTCTGGACAACTTTAGTTCCTAATCTGAGTCTCCAAAGAGAATTCACCAACTCAAGTGAGAACACATTCCCTTGAAGCTGAGCACATGTGCAGTTCATAAGCTGCAGGAACCCGGGAGGGAGCGGGCACAGAGGACCCAGGGGCAAGCACACACAGTTCAAACCTCCCTGGAAGGCAAACTGTGTCCACCTCACATCACCTCATGGGCACATGGAAACGCTCTGGGAAGTTCTCAAATCAGCAGCAGAGGGAAGATTTACTGTCCCTGGCAAATCACCTTTCTCCACAGAGCAGAATTTGCTGTACTAAAAAAACCTGAGCAGATAGCCACAGACTGTACCTGTCAGATTCCACCTGCAATGAGTATTTTGAAACTTGCAGGTAACTGCATTTTATGTTTTTATTTTTATTCTGCTATTCTGAAAATTCTAATGTTTTTAACACGGCTTGAAGTGAGTCATTAATTTCAGCTGAAACTAGACCAAATTCTTCACCTAAATCCTTATTTAAACAACTTTAGAAGTAGTCTGTTCTTATAGGTGCTCAGCACTTTGAACCTCTGAAAAAAAATGAGGTGTTCTTCATCAAACACCACTTCTCTCTTTAATCAAACTGTGTATTTCTGCCAGCTTGCAATACTTTGTTGTTTTCAACTAAAAATCTCCTCTCTATCCTTTGTGCTGACACTTGATTCAGTCACTGGTTGTTTTTTAGCAGTCTTTTTGGGGCACAGATATTAAAATGTCCCTGTTAAATTAAATATTAAAATGTTCCTTTTCTTACAGACCACCTGAGCACAGCAGCAAATATTAAATATATAGAAGAATATTCTATATTAAATACATAGAAGAATTCAAGACTGGGTCAGGTGAAATGGGGGAGCAGCCCTGCATGAGACAGAGCAGAGAAGCAGCAGGAACAAGCTGAGTCTGTTTTGTGCAGAATATCCCGAGAGCGCTGACCACTAATTCTGCTTTCCAAACAAAGTGAAACGTTTTGCCAAGAGGGATTGAAAGCCAACTATTAGATCTGCCATGTGCATGTTGTATGTGCATGTTGTAGGCTATGCCCAAGTAACACATGACATTCCCATTAGCTTTTGTTAACTTCTACATCAGAGCAAGCCAAAATCTTAAAAATATTAACCTCTGTTCCTTCTAAGTGTTCCTTAATTTTTATTAGAACAATTTTGAGGGTAGTTTTGCAAGCTTTTTTTTTCTCTTTTGGATGGATACAAAAATTTCTCTGATGAAAGCTTCAGGCTTTTTTAATTAAAAACAAAACAAGACAAAAAAGCCAACAAACCCCAACCCTGTAACGTTATTTTCCTTAAAGAAACTGCCAAAACTCTAGGAATCAAATTACAGAACACAAGAAGACGTCACAATTCCAGCTTTACTCTACCTAGCCAGGGAACCTGAAAGCCTCTCTGAGGTGATGAGTTGATGGGAAACAGCACAATCCAGCACTGAGGAGAGAATTTCTACTTGTATTTAATGAACTTGGTGAAAGTGAAGCTCATGAGCATATGTAATGGATTTCTGTGTTCTTAAAAGATGGAAAATAATTCTTTTTGCCTACTGCTGAATAAACTCCTATGCACAAATCTACAGCCACCTCAGAAAGAAAAATGCTGAGGGTTTCCATCCATAGTCTGTAGGGTGTTGAGGCAAATTCTCCAAGACTGCCATAAAACACCATCACAAAAATCTGATTACTAGGGGACATACATTTGTTACCCAAGAGTTGCAATCCTACTCAACCATTTTTTTTCTAGAAAACCTATAAAGAAAACTATTTCAGGGTCACAGGGCCTGATTTTGGCCTTCTTCACTCATGATACTATTTCTACTTTCTTAATTGACAGACATCCTTCATTCATAAGCCTTGTTGTTTAAATGGCCATTGACTTTAGGAAAATAAGTCTCTGTTGCATTCAGAAACTGCTAACCCCATTTACCCAACCAATAAATAATTGCTCCCTCCTCCTTAACTCCCTCCCAGGTTATTACACTGCAACATCTTGGCTCTATGCCTATTTAATCTTGGTAATAATGATCAAAACCAGAGTGAATGCACAGATCTCAGTACCCTGATTAGGATCACCAGCCAACTAAACATAACACACAGACTTCATTAGAAAAAGAAGGTTCTGCCAGAGTTTGCCATATTCCATTGGAACTCTTACATTTTCTAGGATTTAATGTTATCATCAGAAGTTTAGATGCCGCTGGACTTTGGATGGCAGCATTCATTAGGTTTTTTCCCATTGTCAGAGGCAAATGAGAAAGGGGGGGTTTTTCCTTTATGCATTAACTTATGTCAAGAATGATGATTCTAAAAAGCCATTAGTGAGCAGGAAATGCAGAGTGGTCACAGTACAACACCTCACAACTGACAAGATTCTGTTCCTGCTCCAACCAACGAGAAATGCTGCTAAGGCTTCATGCTCACATCTATCAAGAAACAGGACAGTCCATATATAAAGTCTGCCTGATGTCTCTTTGGTGCTTTTTGTAGAAGCATTTACGGGTGAACTCACACAGGACATGACTCAATGGCTTTCTGTGACAGTGGCCAAACATCTACTGACCAAACTGTTCAGCCTAAAGGTTTCATCTGCCAGTCTCTTGCTGCAAATAACCAGGCTCCAGGTGAACAGTCCAGTTTACCTTGGCAAGGAGAAGATGGCAAACTGATTTATGCAATCCAACTATCACCACCATGTTTTGCCCTCTGATGTGCAACAAAGTCAGCATTTAAACAATAATCCCCATTGCTTGGTCCCAAAGCAGGGGATAGACAAACCATTCACTGTAGTTATATTGCTTACATTTTAAGGTAATCTATCCCTCAATAAATGTGGGAAAGACAGGAATTAATTGGGTTCCAGTGGACATTGACTGGGTGATGACTCTGCGGATGGGGATTTTGTTGGCTGGCAGGGACTTTTCTTCCACTGATGTGTTGGTACTTAAAAAATGTAAAAATGCAAAGCCCCTGGTTAAAAGGGGAAAATGCAAAGATATATTTTTAAACAATGCTTTGCCACGGTCCTGCCTTAAGAAGATTTAAAACTGCTTAGAACCCTACTTTCTTTAGCAGAGTCAGTGTCAGCAAGACTCAGAGTACTGACAGAAATACTGAATTGCCAGGCTGTAGATGGCTCAAGATACCTCAGTTTGTGCTGACATGTCTCTGATTCATGGCCACTTCGCAGAAAGAATCATTTATCAATAGATTACCTTAATGAAAGCAACCTGGCTTTCCTGAAACACTTAGGTGTGCAAGAGAGACAGACTTCTCTCTACACAAAGAAAATTCAAGGCAAAAGGACCAAGTATTTTTGGCTGCAAAGATATGAAGTTCCTACTAATTTTTTATGACAGTTGGCAGCTAAGTAGGAGGGAGACTGAAGAAAAGACATCAGTAGATTACTAATTCTCCCTAGGTATCAGAGAATCCTCTCAGCCTTGAGATAACCAAAGGAAAATGGGCTGGATTAGCTGCTGTCCATAGATCTGGTTCTAGGTTAACTAATGTATCTCCTCTACGGAATACTAAAGAATCCCTTAGTGTAAAAATGTCTGTGGGATGGGATGGTACTGTACAAAGTGTTTCTGTCTGCTGCCTCTGCCCACAGAAGAAATAACTCCCTGTGTCCAGTGGACACTGCAGGGAAGGGGGCTGGGCAGGAACTGGAGGAGGAGGGATTTGGCCGTGCACATGGGTTAAAAGACATTTAATGAATCACAGAAAATAATAGCTTTACACAGCAAAAGCATTCCCTCTCCCTGCTTCTCTCCCTCTGCTTTTCCACATAAATTATGTGAACATATCATCAAAACATGATGATTTTTATTTTCATAAATGGGGCCATATGTCAGTTAAAACAGAAAATGTGTGCTGAACTGTGATGTGGGTTACATGATACACTTTAATTGGATGTCACTTTAATGTAAACAGCTTTACATAAAACTCAGCCTAAAAGAAAACTTTTTTAAATTGTCAAGTATTAGTTGCTAAACCAATGCGATGCTGCATGTGTCTTTTGCATTGTCTAGTCAATCAAAGGGTGCCAGGCTCAAAGGGGCTGCATTATCCCACGTGCACCACAGCAGCCACAGAGACCTTGCTATGGTACTTAGAATAGGGAGGCAGGGACAAAAGATTTTTTTTTTTGCATAAACATTTTTTGCCTAAATTTTCCATATAAGAGGATTATATTTTTTATTGCAAATGTCATTTGTTCATCCAAACATTTAACAAGTGCAGTTCACTTGTGGTCAAGACTGTAGGCCAACATCCCTTTTTGCAATGGGAGCAATTTTACTCTTGAAAAAAACCCCAAAAACCCAAATCAAGTACTGTATACACACTTATAGAGGCAAAACAACCAACTTTCCCTCATCCAACACTGCAGCTACCCACATGGAAACAACCTCCATAAACAACATGCTACCATAATAATGAACAGCTGAAAATGACAGGATTAAACAAAATTTTAAAATGCAGCTTTGGTAAATGTCGGTAAAATATCAACCACTTATATTGGGAAACATTAACAAGTCAGCATTTGCTAGCAGATCCCACAGGGTTACCACAGCCATTTTCTGTGTATAAACACAGGAAGAAGCAGTCATGTCTCACCTGCTGCTCCGTGGTGGATGCTGCCAGAAGCTCATTCCTTGATGCCACTGGCTCTGCTACCACAGCAAAGCTCAAATGGGACCTTTTGAAAGGCACCATCATGCATTATTTCAAGTGACAGCTGGTTCTTACCACCTTGCAGCAACAAACTCATCCCTGAGTACCAGATATGCAGCTGGATTGCACTTGTGACCTCCTAGAAGTATTAATACACATCAAACACAACTGCTGGCATCAACACACAGCCACCATAAACCACTGCTGGGTTTATCAAACACCTTTGGTTTCTTCAGCAATCCACCAGGCTTGCAGGCACACACTGCTGTGCAGACACCTTCTGACCCCCAATGCTATCCCTCACACCTCAGGGAGAATCCCACAGCATGGTTAGAAGGCAATTCCCTATAAGCCACCCCAACAGAATCCATGGTGTGCTTTGTAGGAAAAACAGCAGCTACCTGCAGCTTTTACACCCCAGAGCCACGGCAGGAACCCACACGATGCCACCCCAGACCTGCATTCTCTAAACCAAAAGAAGATGCGTGGCTCTCTCTGAGAACCATCTAACATGTTTTGGAATTATTTCCAGACCACCAACAAAGTTGCTGGAGGAGAGGGGAGCAGTGTTGTATTACAAAGCTTCTGGTTATTGAACGTCATTATGGCTCTTGTAATGATGGCAGCGTAAATCAGCAGGCAAAGGCTGAATATAATGTTCTATCCTTGTCTCCCTGATGAAAATTCCTGTCCAAAGAAGGGATAAAATAATATATTTGTTTTAAAGAATCACTTTTTCCCCGAGTTTATTTTGGTTTAATTTAGCAGAATGCATAAAATAGGGATAAAAAAAACTCATAAAGCCAAGGAAACCACAAAATCCCCTTAAAAAAATCAGATTTATGTTCAAGTTTGAAATGGCATAAACAGACATTACAAAAATCATCTCTGTTCCAATAGGAGTCATAAAAAATGTCTTAAACATTGTAAGGCTGTAAAAAGTGAAGAAGCCTGGTTCTGCAGCCCAGTTGGCTCGTGCTAACAGTGTTTGGTACTCAAATGTAAGTGGCACTGCAGGTTCTTCACGTGCTGCCTGTCGCTTAGGCTTGCCCAGACACATCACAATAATGTGAGAGGGAAGCTCAGCCATGTGGCTGCTGCCCCAGAGTGGGCAGCACTCAAGATGACCCCAAACACAGTGCCAGGGGATGGAAGGGATCACACAGCCACCTCCAAAGCAAAGGGCCTCCTGCACAAACTTCCCCTCATCACAAGGAAGGCTTTAGGGGAGGGATACTGCTCTAAAGCATCATTTTGCACATCAGTGTCTGCTGAGATGGAAATCATCTTTAACCACATACTGGGGAATGAAAGAGTATTTGAGAATCTTATTTTTCTGGCCACACAGAACCGGGCATCCACTACCTCAACCCATAAACTACAAAAAAGAATAAGGCAAAATTTTCATAATCAAGCTACAACAGCACAAATAGAAAAACCCAAGCCAGAATGGCTTTTATCCCCTGTGTCAGGAAGACTTTTGACCTGAGCACTCCCAGAGTACACCAACTGTTCCCTGCAAGTGTATCCAGGTATGACCATGCAGCACTGCCCAGGGCAGCTACTCCTTCCCACTCCCCACTGCCCGAAATTCAGATGGATGATTTTAACAAAATCTCATTTACACCAGCAGAATATAAATGCCGTGCATGAGGGTGGGCACTGCCTCAAGCAGAGGCTCACCAAGGATGGCTGTTGGACACAATATTTATCCCAGACACCCAGAGGCTGCAGCAGTCATCCCTAAATGGGTCTGTCCCAGCAGTGGTGCCAAGGCTCATAATGGGAGAGGCATTTTGTCTTTGTCCCTCTGGCACAGCCCTGGCAGGCCAGAGCCCTGCTATTCTCTCATGTACCTTTTCATCTAGGCAGCAGGATCCAGCATTCCAGGCTCATGGAATCCCTCTCAAAATGAGGGTTATGGTCCAGTTGTGCAGGACTTCACAAGGATGATTAATTCAGACATGGCAAAAATCATCCCTTTTCAAATATTTTGGAAGTATGGGAGAAAACAACACCTCCTGGAGCTATGGAGGCTCATCCCTGCTTCCAACATCACCTGCAGTGTATAGAAGGGAATGAGTACACACAGATGTGGCCACAGGTGAATGACTGAACTCTGACTTGGTTGTGTGTTTTGCATAGCTGGTGGGATTTGGCATGTGAGGCATGACCCTGATTCAGGGAATACACAACCCAGCTGGGAAAGGGGGTAGAGGGAGTTTGCACACACACAGACATGTGTGTGCTCACCTATAGACACACATGCACATACCTGTTTATGCTTTAAAACATGCCCAGAAGAAAACACAGTTATCTGACAATATTACTAAATTTTCTCTCCCTTATAGCAGCGCTGCCAATCCAGCACCAGGCATTCCATCTTTCATATAGAATTCAGTAAACATATCAATCCAAATCCAAGAGCCATGGCCAAGGTATCAATAACAGTGACATATTATGAAACTTTCATTCCCCTTCCCCCTCCCCTTCCACCCCAGTAATAACTGTCAGGCGATCCTGGCAATTTCACAAGCATAGCAATGATTCAGCTGGCAGATTTCAGTGGATTATTGTGGCCAATTTGGAAAAACACTCTAATAAGCATTACTTTCCAGAAACCAATATAAATCTGGAAGAGGGGATTATTAAACCCAGGGAAACTATAACAAAAGACATTAATTGCATTTTTGGAAAGAGCTTTTGAATTAAATTATTACCTGCTAGTTTATAAGGAAAATATATAGATAAACCCCACTACCGTGACAAGAATTTATTTATATTGGCCACATATACCATAGGAAATTTACATACCAACACTTTGCTCATTTATGGCATTATATAAGCATACGTATAATTTCAGATAATTAGGATTACTTTGTTTACTCTCACATTCACACATATGCACACAAGTGATGGTAAGTAAAGCAAAAGATCAAAGGTAGGAAGGATCACAATGAATTCCAAGCCATGTGTTTCTGTATTTGTGCATACATTTTAAAGTTTCTAGACAGTCTTACAACAGAATGCAGCAGTTTCTTAAAACTACAGGACTTGGATGTATTTCTCTAACTTGCTTCTAATTTGCTGCTTACATCTGTTTTTTTTAAAAATCACCATCCTGCTCCAAAGCCTGTTGAAGTACATGAGGAGCTTTCTCTTGACAGCAGTGAATGCTGGATCAGGCCATTAATACAGAAAGATTAATCACTGCCTCTAACGTTTGTGTCTTTGGGAATTGTGTGAGAGGAACGACGGAACAACCACAAGCCATTTTGGAAGTTCCAACACTAAATGACTAAAGGATTAATCCCACTGTTAAATAACAGTTTTGAAAACAAAATAATGTATTCTTACAATAATATGATGTAACCTCTGATTTTCTTATTTTCCCTTTGTGGGACTGTTAGCTTGTATACGTGTTCTTCACATTTTGTCTGTGCTCTCCTTGTATTTGTCTTTCCAAACACATCATGAGTAATTCTGGAAGTAAAGGAGAAACTCACTCCTTTGTCACTGAATATAAGGCAGCAAAAAGACAGTGTGATGAGCTAATCTTTAAATAACAAGAGATCTATATAGCCACAAAAGACTGTAACTGGTCACGAAGACAGCATTTGTTTTGATTAGGAAAAAAAAAAAAAAAGCTATGATTTTGCACTTCATTATTATTGATTAATAGCCCAGAACAAACATAGGAAGCCAAACTCCAAAACAAATACTGCATAGGACACTGCTGCTCAAACCCAAAGTACCAGCCAAGGAGGCAACAAGATCACAAATATCCAAACAAAACACACACAGGGCCTGTAGCTGAGCCACAGGACTCCCACACAGCTACCTTTGGCCTTCCTGAGGGGGAAACAGAGCCCAAGCCCTGAACCCAAACATGCTCACCTCCTCTCCCGTGCCAAACACCAGCTCCATCTACCCCATCTCCAGCACTTCCAAGTCTTTAAGCTTCTATAAATGGAAGTGCTCTTCACAGTTCTTTCCTGTTCTCCACCAGTTCCTTCAGAGAGTGCCCATTACAAGAGTTGGGTGAAAAAAGAGTGTTTAGAACTCTCTGCTGGCCTTGGTACTTGCCAAGGTCACATAGCCCCCCATGCTCACTGTCCCACAGCATGTGGCTCCCTGCAGGCTCAAGGTGATATCACCCAGAGGACACTGATGGGATACAACTAAAACATGGGCCCTGGAACCACTATCAGCTGTTTTATTGATTCCTGAATTAGCCAATACACCGTGCCAATGTATCATGAACCAGCCTTTCCTCACTAATTCTTATTCTAATTCTTCATTTCCTGGCTACCCCAAGACCCAAATTTAAAACAATTACCATGTGGTAAATTTAGAATTCTGCATCCATCATGAAAGAGGTTGGGCTGGATTTACATAGGAAGAAAGAATAAAGGAGTTGCTCCCTTTCTTTTCCTTTTAGCACTGCACATTGATGCATTCAGATAAGACAGGCCCTCTCCTGCTGTCACTTTCAATTCCCAAATGACCACCAGGTGCGTGTTGGCTGCTGAATTTGAGGAACACTTGCCTTTCAGTGGGATATGACTGGCTGTAACAAAAGGTTCCAACGTCTTACACTCTTTTGCCTTAAACATTGCTCTAATGTGCAATTACCATAGAATTCACTGAGAAAACAAAGTTCCTGGGTGATTCATTCTGCATATTTTTCCTAAACCTGAGCTAAAACCTTCAAAGCCTCCCAAACCGAATCCCCAGACTGAATCACCCCGTTTCCAAAGGCAGGGGAGAGGCGTTCAGAGGCGCTGTACATGGGAGCTGTGGAAAGCACAGCCCAGGCTGGGGAAGTCATCCCCCTCTGCAGCAGAGCCACTCAGAATTCTGCCCCATTCTGGGCACTGATTATTGAGCTGGTATCACTCTGCCCCTGGCTGTGCTCCTGCTGCTTTGCCCTCAATGGGAATCTTGCCCCTGCTTTCAGCACAGCTGAAATTTGCCTTTAGGAATTGGCAGAGGTTTGAAGTTTGCAGCTGGGGAGGCTCAATGCAATGCAGGAAGGATGGAGACCCTGCTCTGCTTGGGGACACTGGGGAAGCAGAGGTGTCTCCCTCACCAGATGCTCCAGAGTGGACAGGACAAAGCCAAGTGCAGGTGAGGGAACTGCTACAATTCCACCTGAGAGTGCAATGGCCACTGGCTGCACACCCACCAGCAGAGCTGACTTCTCATCAGCAAACATTTCTGCACTTTTATCCTGAAGAATCAGCCCCTTTGCTCTCAACCCTTCCCATCAACCTCTCTTCTCCTCACAGAAGCACGACGACTTCATGGCCAAAATGATGCATCTATAATTTCTACAATAACATTATGAAACAGTTCTCAAAATTTATCAGATCCAGACTCAGGTCATGAATAAAGCCACTGTACAGTGATAAATGTTGCAAAGGACTGGGAATCAGGATTTAAAAGCTTACTGTTCTTCTCATAATCTAAGTGAAAATTAGCTGCAATCAATTCTAGAAATTAGACAGTCTAGATATTGTTGTTTACTCATAATTTCTTTTAAGCTACATTTGCCAGCATTCCATATGTACCATTTTTTTAATACACCAGTCTCTTGGACTGCATGGAGGGATAGAGTTGAAACAATGAAACATTTTCAGTGGAGCACTGCAATCAAAAGCACTCAATTTAATAAACAGGTTTGACAGTCTATGGTGTTTTGTCTAAGGTGGCTATTTTGCCCAGGTTTTGGTTTTTTTTTGTTGTTTGAAATGGGCTCCTGGGCAAAGCACCACAAATTTAGAACGACACACTGCCATGTTTTTAAGGAAAATATGGTTTTGTTTAGGCTACAATTAGATGCTTTCACAATTTGTCTCTGGCAAACCGAGACTGAAAACTCCAGAGTCAATTAGTTTAGTGTGAACTGAAGTAACATCTATCTTAGTAAAGAAAACTTTACAACAAAAGAGCCTTCATCATAGTAAGACCTAAGAGCTCTCCTTCTGAAAATGCAATTCTTAACTCACACCAATTCACGAGGCTACGAGCCATGTATTGTTTGGAAGCCATGGGGGTAAATCAAATTATCATGAATGACACTAATGATCCCACACTTGCCTGAACATAATTCACCTTATACAGTCTTGCCTCTAGGGATTGTTTTTTATATATATAATTAGTACAAATGGCTTACTCCCTCTCTTTTGTTGACTTTACAAAGAAAGGCACTCAGGTACAGAGTCTGCCTTTCCCGGGTTAATTATGGGAACCAAACCGGCCGTGCCTATCGTGTGAGAAGTCCCCAGGTAATACCTGGGAAAGCCCTGAGTGCAATAAATGGAGGAGCAGATCATAAAATGCATAAAGTGACTACCCTCTACTGGATGGAGCCAGAGCAGCTGAGCTGTGTCAGTGGATCCTCAAAGCCATGATTTAATACAAGTTCTTTCACAGTAGCTGGGCTGGGTTTGGGTTTGCACAGCAGTGGATCTAAATGCAGCTGTCAAAAGGAATTCCTGGATGATAGGGGTCTGATGTACTTGGACGAAGCCAGCATTTCTGCTAAGCACAGGTCAATTATAAGCACAACATATGAAAAAGGCAAAGGTTTTATAATGAGAGAAGAGAATCATCACTGACTTTCAGAAATCTAAATGGTTTCTTTGCTTCGCACTTTTATTTCCCAGCAAAATCAGGCCAGATCCCAGCTGGTAAAAACTGGCAAATTTCCATTAGCCTGTGGGTCATTAACTCTGAAAAAAGGGCAGTTTCAAAACCAGTTTTGTGTATAGTGTTAGTTTCTGTCAGCGTTGCTATAAACAATCAAAATTGAAAGTATCTGGTATGACTACAATACCCATTTATTTCTCTTGCCATTCAGAGATATGTTCCAAACCTGATTTTCGTGAAAACAATTGACACGTATCAGAAGCTATATCTGACAAGCTGAAACATTCAACCCAAACTTCTAAGTTTGCACCCTCCTGTCTGCCTATAACCATCACATAAATTTTCCATGGCAGTGCTTTAAGCTGCTGAAGGGAACAACTTATTCAAAATGGCTGGCGCAAACAAAGAGCAAAAAATTGACAAATGCAGGCCCAGAAACAGATTTAGCAGAGATGTCTACAAAGAATTTGGATTCTTCCCCTCTCCTCATCTGCCTGTGCAGCTCCCAAATTCCCAGGGCTCCTTTCCACATCCAGGCTCAGACCCATCCCTGGGGCTTTGGGACACCCAACACTGCACACCAAACAAGCTGGATCCAACACCTGAATTTCACTGCCTGAATTCTGAGTGAGTTGGACCAGGAAGCTGCAGGTGAAGCTGCTGCTGTGCTCAACAGTCTCTCTGCCCTGTTTCACAGCAGAAATAAAGCACCCATGTGTCATGGCACGGTGGTTTCTGGCACAAAGCTCTATGAGGTACGTTTGCTGGAATCAATAACTAAGCTTTCCCCCAAGGTGAGGAGAAACTTTTTGTTCTGTAAAGTCAAACCTGGTGAAGGTAAAGCAAAACAAAAGGCACCTTTCTTGGCAAATGGACTCTGTAGCCAGTCATCCCCCATTTCACACCTGCCACTGTGAAATGCAAACACCTGTTTGTGAAATGGTCTGAGTGTCTGGCCTGGGAGGACAGTGGGGTCCCCAGCTCTGGGGATGCTGAGCACCCAGGGCTCTGCATGGTGATTTGGATCAGCTACCTCACAGCAACATTAGCAGGACAAAAATATTAGTATATACAAATAATACACTCAGAGTGCAGACATCTGAAGGCTTAAACTGTGCCTGCCAAAGCACTTCCTTCTCTTACCTAGTAATGCAGTAATCTGTGTTCAGACAGTGGCAGAAATGTGAAGTAATTTTGCATTCAAAATTATTCCCTACAATTTATTCTCCATTTTTTTTAAGACAGTCTAGCTTATGTTACTCATACAGTTGGGCATCTTCTATTTCCACTACGAAACTGTTCCACTCTAAAACAGACCTCCTTTTTGGGAAACCTTTAGTGAAAAATTAAATTCTCCTTTGCCTGATTTTGCCTGATCATCCCCTACTTGTTTTCTATTCTTTCCTAAACAATCCCTCCCTTTTCTTTTCTCCCCAATCCAGTCTCAGTTTAATTCCTTTCATCTTTCCTTAAAAGACTGCCTCTCTGTCCCCTTAATCATTTTTTAATTTCCCATCCTTTAGGCAAGTGCCAAAGATGTTAAAATGAGAAAGGGACGCTTGCCATAAAGGAACAGAACTCCTGTAACTCCAAAACAGTTGAAATCATGAGAACTTGCAGGCCATTACCCCATTATGCGAATGGTATTTTTACAGCACTAGAAATGAAGTAATGCAGCTACAAATATTCATGTTTTAAACGTGCTGTCATTCTAATGGCCTGGCTACAAGTTGCCTGAGAGGAACTGAGGAAGGCTGGGGGTATCACAGTCCCCTGAGAAGAAGATCCAAACTTTATAAAGGTTTCTTCCATTCTGATCCATTTAACTTTGCTCAGTGTTAAAAAAGGTCTTTCCTCTACAAAGTCCTAAACTTGCTGGTTTTCAATATCCATCTGTGAGGGGGGATGATGCAGAATTCCTCACCCAGCCTTTCCTGTCATGTTCACTGTGTACCTCCAATAGCTCTCCCTCCAAATTCAGCAAAGTCTCCTCATATAGTATTTCTGATTACCTCCTTTCAAAATCTGAGCAGAAATGGTGAGTGATCAACTGAGATAACACTGTCACTGCAGCTCAGAAGCAAGGTGTACACAGGAGGAGGTTTGCCAATCTGAAGTGCAAAACAAGCTATTTACCACCTACCTGGCTAAAAGACTTACTCTGACTAAGGTGGTGTGCTCTGTGCATCTGATGCATGTCTGGTTCCTGGGTGTTGTCAGCTTTTCACTCCTTGGCTTTGAAGACAAAGCATGACCTAGAAACGTTCACTTGGACCAAAGTACTGTAAACAGTGAACTCTGAGATCACCTCGACCATGCAATTAAAAATGTCATTACATTTGAGGATATGCAGGAAGATAAAACCCTGTGAGTAACTGTGATACTTGAAAGCATTTTCACACAATCTTCTTTTTTCCTGATCTCCCATGCCTTTTCTGAGGGGACAGTTTATTACATGGAGGCACGTGGGCAACACATCAAGCAATAGATGTGGTTTTGTTGAGAGCACCTCACACCGAGCTGCTGTTTTGTGAGTGCAAGCAAGTACCACAAGGTATCTGTTTCTTGCCAGATCCCTTCTCCCTGCAGTACTTGAATGTGTTTTCAGGCATCGTGACTTGCACCATTCCAGGAGCATCCCCCTGGGCCTTGTTTCATGCAGAGACAGTTTGCTGGAGGTCCGCAGGGAACCGGGTTGAGACTGTGTCTCTTTGTAAGGAAAGCAGGGCAATGTCTGCAGCTGGCCAGTTCCTGAGCAAAGGCAGACAAATGTAGCTGTACCCAACTTGAAATCAAGGGGGAAAGGGGCAGGATTTGTTTCACACGTACGAAAGGGCCTGACTTAGAAGCCACAGTGTTGACAATACACCCTTCCCAAAGGCACAGGCAGAGACGCACTCTGTGCCTCTGCCTGTACTGCAGGATCATTGCAAGGTGGTGCCTGGGCTCAGTGACACAGATGGCCCCACCATTCTGCCTTGTGTTTTCCTTTTTGTAACACTCCACGTTCCTCCCTCTCTCGCCGAAGCAGGGTGCAATCACATCAGCATGGATACAGCAGATTAGCTTTACAAGGTTCCCACCAGCCTGACATCCATCAGCTTTCTAATCTCGTGGTAACACAATCCCTTTACAAGTGGGCGCTCCCAGGCCGAGGGCTGCAGGTTAAACTGATACCCAGGGCCTGCATTCCACCAGCTGCTGATTGACTGACCCTGCTCCTGACACTCCCAGGGCCTGGCAGCCCTCCACGCAAGGGTTAAAGGGAAGTTGTAAGCGACGGTTCTAAAACACTTGGAAGAATCTCCTTGAATCAAAACCATTTCATAAAAGGCTCTCTGCCAGGCAATAAAATATTTTTTGATGGACTCTTATTTTATCATTACCCATGTAAGAAAAATGTATTGCAAGAATCCCAACACAATTCAGGGAAGTAATCATTTGCAGATTTAGTAGGCATTCTCAATTGGCAAAAATGAAAGATTTATTGTAGGCATGATGAAACAAAGAGCAGTTGTGCAAACTTTACTGAGCTGGATTATGAGAACATGCTTTTTCCATTTCCCACTTTTAAATGCCTTGGATGCAGTTTCAAAAGACAGATCAAGATCAATTATTTAACACTGCAGCTCCACTGTACCTGAGCAGAGGATCTCTTCACACATATGTTATCTGTACACAACAATAAAAGGAGACGGAGGGAAGACACTGATATAGACAGCTACAGCAGACTTTGAAATAAAACTCCTATTGTTCCTTGACTCCACAATCAGCCAGGGATGTAAACAGAAAAGTCAGGCACTGACAAATGTCAGTGATTAAATGCACAGCTATTTGAAATGAAGCCATTTCTGACTTACCCAAATACAGAAAATACAGGTGTTCCTAAGACAGAACACAGGGAACTGAATTCTCTACAATGGTGACATTTTCTTTAACAATAACAGTACAGCTGAATAGAGCTGAATAAAAATCACTGTCTCACACACCTCTGTTCATGAAAATAATGTTCTGAAGTAGAAGGGACTTTCTGGCCAGCAAAGGAGCACAGTCTTATGCTGACTTTACATAATACATGACAGAGAAAATACTTTGGGAAGGAGAGTATCTTTTCCTTGCCTTTTCCACCAGGCACTTAATGTGTTCTTTACAATGACACCAGTTTAAATAGGGAAAGAAAGCAGCAGAGTAATTTGATTTAATTCAGCCATAGCCAGAACCTGGGCACAAGAGTTTTTACCACACAGGAAATGCCAATGTCAGGAAAAAGCTTGAAAGACCCTTGAGATTCTCAGCAGAAGAAATTATTAGAGATGAAAAACAGCATTAAGGGCACATTAAGTTATTGGCCTCAGTACCTCACTGTGATTATTGACCCTCACTGTGCTCCAAAGAAACTTATTTCATTGTACTTGTGAGGAAAAAGAGATCCAAGATGACAATATCCCGAAGTGTTCACGAAATTTCAGTGACACAGTTCCTGGTCTGAGAGGAGAGGACCTCAATTTCAGAGGTGCAGAGCAGGGCACCTCCAGAACAAACCTAGCCAAAACCAGGCCTGCTTCTGGAAATAGCTCAGAGTGAGCTGTCAGATGCCAGCAGGTCACATTTTGATATATTCAGCTTAACCAGCACATTGTTTATTTACCAGGCCCACTGGACTGCTTGCTAAATGAGCCAGTGAAGGTTTCAGAATGTGACCCTGCACTGTGCAATGATGGCTTCTCATTTCTCATCTGATATTAAAGGCCAACTGCTGCTGCTTTGCCCCGAAGTAACAAACAAATGCATCACATGGAGAACTGAGATAAAACTGCATAAATGACCGTATAAAGTTTTTAATGTGCACTAAATTCCTCTTTCTCCCCTGAGACTGCACTATACAGCCTCTCTGTTGCCTACAAATGCAGATTAACATTTTTATTAAATGACATAGGTTTCACTAATACAGAGTATTAAAATGTATTGGCCTAATAAGAAATATTATTAAGTATATTGTTGGCACGGGTTTTAAACATTATTTAATTTTATGGCCTTTTAATTTGACCAAGCCTTCTGCCAGGTGATACAAACTTATTTTTCCTTCTGGAGGTTAATCACTGTTCAGAGAGGCTAAATCACTGAGAGTTCTGAACAATTCCTACCACTTTTAATAATCCCCACAGAACATATACAAAGGAATAAAATAAAGCCAAGCACTTAACCTCAAGAACACAAACACAAATACTTTGTTTAAAAGTTTAGAACTTATAAGTTCTCCACCAAGCAGCCAAGTTGTCTTCTAAATGACAGGATTAATAATATTTGGATGCAAGTTTGTTTCTATAAATTAAATTTCAGGGGCTAAAAAGAAAATTCCTCTCTCATTGCTCGTAGATATTATTGAAATCACTGAATGCACCTTGCTTTCCCAGATCTTCTGGAGACAACTCACCCTCCCAAAATTATGCTGGATCCTGCAGAATTATGGTTTTAGGACACAACTGCTGGACACATTTTTGAGATGCATTAAGATATTCCCAGAGGAAACAGGTATTTCACAATTACATTTCCTGCTCTCTAAAACTTACTACTAGAGTGGAAAACGTGTCTGAGCAGCTGAGGGTGTATCACTTCTCTTTACTACTGAGCAGGTTTCAACAGTGAAACCCATGGAGGGTACACTCCAAGGCAGGGGAGACAGTGAGAAAGAAACTTTTGCTGCATGGGAAATGAGCTTCAGAAATCCTGAAGAGTTATTGCAAATGCACTGCTTGGAGGCTGGAAAGCTTTTCTCCCATTTTGCTCTTCAGATGTGATTATTTAATAAAAATCCATTGATCTGAATGGCAAAGAAAGTGATCTTGTGGTGCAGCTGGAATGAATTGGGATTTAGGAGGCTGCTTGCAAGATATCTTCAGAAGGTGATACCTCGTGAGAGGTTTATAGGTCTGAGACTGGGGTTTGAATAAATGCAGAGTTTCGTCCAGAGCCAGGCCACAGCAGAGCTGGAAATAATTCTGAGTGTCTCAATACAAGAAAGAATCACTACTTGGTGAACTTTGTGGGACAAGAGGATAAAGACAAAAACATGGTATGGAGAGATGTCATTTTTGTATGCAAACTGGGCAAAGGGAAGGGAAAGGAGCCTTCAAGAAATCTTCCAAAAAAGACCTCGGAGACATGCCTAGAAGCTTGTCTGGCAGCCAGACATGGCAGGTCACAACTAATAAATTTCACTTTTCAAAGCTGGGCATAGCCAGCCTGTATTATTTGACAAAGAACATGAATGACTCAGCTTGGTGCAACTACCCCTCCTGTGTGCCACAAGGGTGCCAGCAGCACAGTCCCTGTGGAAAATCACTTTTAATACAAAACTGTTCCCTTCCTTGTTCAATCAGAGCACTGCCAGGTATTGGTCAAAAGCTCAGTGCTTAGGATTCTGACAAATATCTGTGGCTTTGCAGGAAAATGGATCATTTTCCTTGTATTCAAATCAGGTCACTGCTGGAATTGTGGTGAAAAATATGTGTTTCAGTAGCCAAATCAGAACACTGAAGAATGAAGATAAATCAGTCCAGGATGAGCTGAAATATAACTGTCTGGGGGACTCGATTAACAAAGTAAAAACTCTGAATAAATCAAATGGGAAAAGCTCTTAAACAACAACAAAAAAGTGTCTTTGTTTAAACCTTATTCATTCTGAAACAGAAAGTAAAAACTATGGGTTAAAATACTGAAACATTTCCAAAATAGCACATTATCTGTGTCAATAGTAACAAAGTCCTCTAGTCCTGTTCACTGTCCCCCATCACTTGTTTTCCAAAGTGAAGGTGACCCAGAATCACTAATTTTTTTTTTTCTCAAAGCTCTACTGTGATACTACTGCTAGTTTGAAAAAACTGGTGGAACACCTAATAAAATTTCTACCAAGGAGGATGGAAATGAATATCCATGCTTTTGTCACAAGGCTATCTGTTCCCTAAACCATTATCTGCCTATCACCTTACCTCCAGCAGATACCAAGTATTGTTAGTGGAAATTATCCAACACTGTGAGAACCATAATAGTGGCAATTAATTACTCTATCCTATGGCAGGGAGCTTAACAGGGAGAGTGCCCACTATGTTGTGGTGATATTACTCTTAATACCTCACTTTGTTTCTTATTTAACACACTGAACAGCATTACCTACACCCAGTCACCAAGATCTGCACAAATGTGTCAGGAAATCTCCAAGATTAGTATGTTTTAAACAGGTCCCAAATTACTTCTTAATTTATCAGGTCAAGCAAAATTAAATCTTGTGGAATTAGACATTCTTATAAGATAAACAAAGTATGTATTTGAAAGCCTCCTGCATGGGAGTTTAATGCTATACCTCTACCTACAATATTCCATTTCTCAGATCTCTTCAGTGTCCTGTATAACATTTTAAGGCATACAAGTGAAGCTGAAAACCATTCTGGATTCTGGCAGCAACACTCAGAATTTACTTCACTTTAATTTATTTAGATCTACGCAAAACCAACCCTGGAAGTACATCAGCCAGACCTAACCCGTATCAGACTGCTGGAAAGAGACAAAAAAGGCAGCCAGCCTGGCTTGGTCAGAGCACAATTCCATCAGGTCCAGCATCCTATATAATTTTTCTATCAGCCTCTTAAAACAAAAGCACGTCATAGAATGTCCTGAAGCCCAACAACCCTAGGACCGAACTGTGAGGCTGATAATCCTTCAGGAAAACCCTGGCAGCTCCTCCCTCTGCAGCCCAGCTCAGGAAGGCAGGTCTCAAGCCCCCAGGGGTAGTGTAGGGCCATTGCACTGTTCTCATCTGCAGTTCTGTCCTGCTGCACTGGAACACAGGACAATCCCATTCACAATGGAATCTGGGCCCAGGAGTCTCTGCTGCTTTTGCTCTGCGAGATCTGTTAGTGTGGAGCTCTCCTGTGGGCAGACACGAGTCCAAATTCACCAGCTGGTTGGGCAGGAGCTGAGAGAGCCAAGCCTAAAGCCTGCTGTGGGCTGCCCTCCAGTGCTGGGGCATGCTTAAACCCACTTGTACTGCCCTGGAATCTGCAGTGGGCTTTGTAAACAAACAAACATTGTGTTTCCACAAACTGCTGTCTACTCCTTTAATCAGAGTGTTTTGAATGCTGACAGTATCGGGAAATGCCATCAGAGCCCTAATAAAAAGAGAGATCTCTGGTGAGGCAGCTTTGATAGAAACGATGTTTCCTACCACTGACTTCAAAGGAAAGAAAGTGAGCCCAATATTATTGCTGTTATTTTAAAGCACTCCTTTGGCATCAATGCACGACACCCTCCACTCCAAAAGCTGAAAAAACACTTTCCAGACTTCCACAACATTCCCTCGAGTCAGGCATGGAAACTCATTGTTTAGGTGCAGTAACTCACAGGGGGATAAGCTGCTGCACACAGACCCCTTTTCCCCAGAGATGCAGGGCTGTCCCTGAGACTCCTCTGTAGCTGCAGACCTGTAGAGATCCCATTTCTCACCCTGCATTGCTGGACACACACTCCCCATGGACTGCAGACGGCACCAGACTCACCATCTGCTGAGAACAGAGATTCCACACTGGTTTCCTCAGAAACAGAAGCAATAATACTAATCTGCTCCACAGGCATGCTCCTGTATTCCCAATAACCAGGTCGCTACCCATGAAGTGTTACAGATGCAGCCAAGCCTTCTGATGAAAGCTCTCACACACATCGTGTCAAACCACCTGCATCAGAGATGTGCAGTGAAAACTAACAGGAAGTTCAGCCAGAGCACAATCTTTTGTGCAATCTGTACAAAAATCTGTTTCATTGGTAGATTGCAAATTGTTACTTTGTGTGAAGTGGTGATTGGAACACAAGATCTGCCCTGGAATGCTGGAATTGCCTAAAGACACCCTTAGGCAAGTTACTTATCTTCTCTGTCTCAATTTCCCCATGTTTAATGCAGTACCTGTGGTGTCTCAGCCTTAGGGATTCAAAAGAACTGACTACAAACAGCACAGGTGCTGAATTTCACTTTGTACAATACAGCACCCGAATCATTCCATCCAGACTCCTCCCAAACTATGCTGAATATATACATGAGAAAAAGATTCTGCTTCAAAGCCTTAACTCTCTAGGCAAACACAGAATCAGGTCTAGAACACACAGAGGAGGCATTTGTTGCTTTGAAATATAAAAACTAAAGACATTAACCATAAATATTATCCATATCCAGCTCCTTTCATGGATATCACATACATTATGATAGCAAATTTCTATAAACACTAATTACACACGTAGAAATTACATAAAGATAAATCATTTACCTTGTTCCTGTCTGAGGAGGCCCCTGAGCACACATGAAGGCAGTGATGGGAACATATTTTCTACTCGTTATGAAGCCACAAGAGTACAAGAGGGTAAACTAATAAGCCAAGCACAGATTTGTCCAAATCAAACAATTCTAGACAACTAAATGAGCAGCTCTGTATTTACATTTGCAAGCAGAGGCTTAAACCAAGGATGCAATATCTGGAGTTCAGCACGCTTCTACTCACCAAAGTATTCGAAGAACTGAAAGGCAGCAAAAGATGCAGTTATGAGAAACTTTTTCTCTTCCTTTTTTTAAAAATAAAAACCATTTAAGCTTGCTAATTTTTGCTGTCTCAGACAATCAAAATTCCAATTGTCTGGGACATCAAATCTAAAAAAGCATGAAATTAATCTTCAGAAGTTAAAGTCTTAAAGGCATTGCATCATTATTTTTGTTGGATATATTTTTGATTATAATGCAGATGAACCCCAAATTTAATAAAACTAAAATAACATGAGTTAAGTATGAAACATAACAGGATATTGCAAAGAGATTAGGTAGTTTCCTTTAGACTACTTGCAGAGCCCAAGGAAAAATCAAACTGAGGGACACAATGATGAGAAGGCACCGCTTAATTAGAATATTTAACGGAATATGAAAACAGAATACTCATAGTCCTGGCCTTGGCAACGGAACACAGTGAGCAGAATATGGACCCAAAACATCAGCAGTGCTCCACAGCAGACCCTGTTTTGCCTGTCGCCTGTCTGTAGTAAAGAAAGAAGCAGGCTGGCTAAATTCAAACCAGCTGCAACGATGAGAGTGTTACAGTTGGACTGAAGGAAGCTTACCTCATGAAAGTATTGTGGAAACTGCTGTTGGAAAGATAATAAAAGGATTAACTGCAGTTTTAGTGAACCATTTACTTTTCAATCAAAATGTCTCATGTATTTCCTGTTCTCAAGTAGCTTGAATTCCAAAATTCCTTTGTCTATTACAGTACATAGTAGCAAAGCCTGTCATAAGAAATTAATAATTTTACATGGAAAAGTACTTTTCTGTATGAGGGCGGGGTGCTGCTCACTGTTAGCTTCTCCTGAGCAGTTCAATACCTAGTCAGGCAGTAATCTTACAGGCAAGAGTGAAATCAAGGGCTTAAAAAGAAAGTACAGTGGGTAATTGTGAACAGCGAAGGAAAATCTCCACTACAAATACCAGGAGACTCAAAGTTACTTTAACAGAGCTACAGCAAAAACGAAACAAAATCTCAGACCTCTATAGACAGAGAAGGAATTGCCTTCTTAATTTGCAGGAATAATAGCACAATTACTACCACATCAAAAGAAAAGGCATCATTTAAAATGACATGACATCACTGCACAGCAACCCCTGTTTCACGTGGAATGGAATTCACTGGGCAAATAATCCCCACTTGATATGAGTAACTTCAAGGAGCTGTGCTGCAGCTTTGGATCCTGCCCCTGCTAGATCAAACTCTTTTCAGGGTAAAAAACTAAATTTGCAAAGAAGACATAGTTTCTGTGTATTCTCTTGGAACCACTTCACTCCCTGCAGAATTCCAGACTACAACATTTAACACATGGACCTCTGCTGACAGTGGAAGGCTCTGACTGTGGGAGTAGAAGAGTTAACCCCAAGTTGAGCAATGCAGAGCTCCCAGCCCTGATTGGGCCATTCCATGTATGGGAACAACTACAATATCTGCTCCAGTAAAAGAGATCTTTATATACTTACATGCCAAGGCTATATAAATATGACAAAGGCTGTCTGCAATATCAGATGCAAAGGTTTTTCCAACCTATTCACAAAACCTTGATGTGTTATCAAAAGCTGGTACTTTGGTGCAGTTGAAATTAATTGAAAGTAGGACATTTTTAGCATTTGCTAAGATATTATACAATTAATATCTCTGGCTTACCAAGTTTTCTGTAGGAATGAGAATGTAACATTAAAAATCTGCCATACAATACCTGTTAAATACATGTTTTTCAGGAAAAGAGACAAGTTCCCTTATCCATGGAATCTGCTGATCTTTCAGCACCACAGGAAAACTAATCAGAGCTTCATGTTTTAAAAATGCTTTCAATTTACTTACCTAGACTTTTGTTTAGAAAGAAGCAAACTTGCATTACTCTTTGATAACTTATAACTAAAAGAAATCTATTCATGGGAAGTTAAACTCATTGGTACTTTTAGAAAACACCATTGAGCTGCTTCTGGAATAGAACCACTCAGTTCATGCTTTCAAAGCAAAAAGAAACACCTAAGTCTCAGAGTGTTTCCATTTTATCTTGGACAAGTTGATGGTATTCTCCAAGTATATGCACTGTTTCCAGTATTATCTTAGGGAATACCCACTAAACACTGCAGACATTAAGATAATGCTTTTCATTTATCCAACAGAAGTAAAAAGTTAATCACAACAATCACTTACAGAGAAAATTTGTCTCTGCAACACATTTTGAACACCCTTGTTTTCTTCCTTCTCCCTTCCATAACCATTGCAGGCCTGGAAGCTTTTTCTACAAACATTCTTTCCTATTCCTCCATAGAATGCTACAGCTTGCCATGGAAAAGTCTGTCATGATCTAACATCCTTACATTTTCCATTGCATCGTGCTCTGATCAAAACACAAAAACAGACATACAGCTGAAAGTTCTACCTATCAGGAACCCCAACCTTGTGCCACAACCATTCCCTTTGTTTACACTTTTTTCTGTGCGTGTGTGTGCGTGCACACGCGTATGGGTGTTACAGAGGAGACTTTACAAATTTCATGGCCCAATTTGGAAGCTTATGTCAAACTTGTTTTGCTTCATCTGTTTCAGTCAGGGTCTTATATCATTGTTGTTTCAAACATGTGGAAAGCTTAATGGAAGTCATTAACTTTTATTTTAGTTTGGCCATATTGTCATCATGGTGGGCAGATGCAGAGATGGTGTTATTCCCAAGATCCTCTTTTTGGAACACTGCTGTTGTTTACATCTTCTTGATCAGAGGAGAACAATGGTTTTTACTTATTTTTAAAGCCCTGTTTTGCAAATTAAAAAAGCCCCTAACAACCTTTGAAAATGTAATTAAATATATTCTTTTTATTCTTTTAACTGTTTAAAATCCTTTAACAAGTTTGGGTTTTTTTTTCTTGTCTAAACTACCATTTGAAACTTTTGCACTCACAAGTCTATGGGTTATGGTGCAGCTGAAGGAATGAAAAGAATTTCATTAGATGTGTTTTATATTTCTTGATTAAAAATGTCACCCGAGGCTCAGTGACTTTGTTTTACGTTAAATGACGGCTGCGTGCTTTGATCATCACTTTATTAGTGGTTTAATGAATATTAAAAAAACAAAGCACTGTATTAAAAGTTAAGCTCTCATATAAGGAAACTGAATCCCTTTTCCAAGAACCACAGTATTTCTTACTCAATCATTTCCTTCTAGATTACGGTTTTCTCCAATTCCCCTTTAGCCTCCTACAGACTAAGTTACAGGAAAGCACAATTATATTGGAATAAGATCGAAGAGAGAGCAAGAAAGAGAGCAGAGCAATTACATTTCTATTCAAACAAACGTAATCCAGACTCACCATGCACTTGTTTGGTTTTTCTCCGGAGTGAACCCTCATGTGAATCAGCAGTTTGTAACGAGCATTGAAGGGTTTATAGCGGCGGACACAGCCTGCCCAGAAGCAAGTGAAGTCCTCTCCTTTCCTCTGGTCAATGTGAGTCTTTTCTATGTGCCTGACCAGTTCGTCTTGTTGGTCGTACGTGGCACTGCAGTCAATCCACTGGCAGACCTGCTTGCCACTGCTGAGCTCCTGCTCATCGCCGTCGCTGGGCTGCAGGGATTTGGGAGACATGGAAGCGTTGAGGTGAGGCAGCGTCCCCGGGGTCTGGCTGAGCTGCTGGTGGAGGTGGTAAGGGGGAGGCAGCCCCTGGTGATGGCGGAAAAGATCAGCACTGGAGGAGTAATCGTCAGCTGGTTCTTGTTTTAAGAAACTCACCTTCTGGGCGCCGTGCGAGGAGTTCTGGTGAGGAAGGCTTGTGCCATTCATCAGAAGGCTGAGGCTGCCATTCTCCTCGACTTGCTGCATTTGTATCTGGTCACAGTCACCTCTGTCACAGTCAGTGGAAAGAGGTACAAGACATGCCGAAGGGGAGGGAATACTGCAAGGGATTCCAGGCTGAGAGCAAGACTGGGGCTGAGAGGATTTTTGAGCACTGTGGTGAGTGATCTCCACAGGATGAGAGGAAATGCCAGCCGAGTTAGTTCGCAGTCCACTCACGCAGGTGACCAGTGACGTCTGCGACGTGCGGATGATCGCTGTAATATCGATTCCTTCGGCTGAAGACGGCACAACAGAGATGCATCTCTTCTTCAGGTTGCTTGTTTGCAGCCTGGCCGAGTGCTGAGGGGTGCCAAGTGACAAAGGACCCAGGGAGGAGCTGTGTTCATTATTAAACAAGTAGGATGAAAGTGAATTTGTAAAGCTATTATTCATTAAGTCTAGTTCAGGATGCAGACTACCGGAGGCTCTCAGCTCCATCCCCTCTGTAATCCTCCTATGTGTGGAAGCCTCAGACAGAACTTTATAATCACTGGGGCATTCTTGTTTAATGTGCTGAGCCGGGTGACTTCCATTCAGGCATGGAGCAGCAGAATCTACTGAGTCTTGAAACCTGGGTGACCTGCAATACAGTTTTCATTAAGCATCGCTAACCACCACAGGGGTTATGATTTTTGTACAAGACACAACACTTGTTAAGCCCTGCAGAATGGAAGCACTTGCTCTCTGCTGAATGTTGCCTGTCTAATGCAGCAATTACACCCAAAAAATCTGCAATGCTTCCTCTCCAACCTGGGTAAAGACAGCGTTGTTTTACACACGATTAATTTTATACAGGAGAATCTTCCCTCCATTGCTACAGGCAGTTCATCAATCACAACTGAAGGTTTCAATGCATAATAGATTGGGCAAAACAATAGCTGTGAATGAAGTTTTGAGAACTTCAGGCATTTTTGAATTATTCAAATATTGTCATTTTCCTCAGAGCACACTGGGAAAATGCCTTGGCATTCTTGTTGACACAAGAAAGGCTAGCTGAGCTTTGCTTACATGTCAGAGACGTGCTTTCCTTCACTAAATTAAAAAAGGAGCCAGATCACTAAAAAAAAAAAAGGAATACAGCAAAAGAACTGCTTGCTTTCAACCAGCACTCCAGAATCAATGTGTGATCATCTGAGTATTTACTTCCACAAAATAAAAAGTTCACAGCAAGTAAATTTAAAATGGCAGCCTACGCACTCCCGTCTCCATTTTTCATAATAAAAAATGCATGGGACTGTAAATCACAGTTCTGCTCCACAGAAGTGATTTTTCATCAGTTTTGATGTGTGTTGAATCCATTCATTGAGGAAGCAGAACCCTGAGGAACTCCACAAAAGACTTTTCAGAAAAGCACTGCATTAAGAAACACTTCCTCCTAACATTTTCTCCCAAGCAGTTAGCAACTGGTTTATGGCTTAAAATAAAACATTTTATCTCAGCTATAAACATTTACTGTGGATGATCCCACTGTGTGCTTTTTCTTAGGAGCAGAGGGGTGTTCCTTACATATCCCTAATGCATGGGAGGGTTTAACCTATGGCTTCATCGTGCCAGACCAAGGAGAGGGAACAGCACATCTGTGTGCAGGAAAGCTGTGCCTGAGCTAATAAACCCTCCAGAGAAGTGCCCCCATGGCTCTTAAGCTGACATGTTCCACCTAATTTTATGCTTTTCTGATGCTAGCACCACAAAAGCAGAAGAAAACCCAGCCATTTGGCAGCTTGTGTGAGACACCACAGCTAAGGCAAGTCTGACACGTTTTAAAGCATGAAACACGTGTACATAAAAGTATTTTGGACATTTATATGCTAAACTGTGAAGCTGCTGAATAAATTGCATTTATTTTACATCTTAGATGATTTTATCACTATTATTTCCATTAATCCATCACTAATATTAAGATAGGAAGCTGGAATAACGTCTAGAACTTCCTTGGTAATAGCTCTCAAAAAACCAAAAAGGGACGGAAAAAAATAACAACAACCGAAAGCTTCAAAAATATTTCCTTCCCATTAAATTAAGGTTGTCAAAAATTGGCACCTGTCCGAGGCACACGACTGCATTCACTACTGACAGCTTTCTAGGCTCCAATAGATTTGCTTAATGTAAAAAATCCCTTTAAGATCACGAGAGAAGTTAAATTCCCCACTTCCCCACCATTCACTGATACAGAACAATCAGACTGTTCCTTTGCCACCAGAAAGTTTAAAACAGTACATTTAAATATTTAAGAGGTTTCCATAAACCATTGCTTATAATTTCTCCCTTTAGGTTTGCACAGTTGGTCTCAGGGTAAACTTAAAGCACCTGTTTCCGCAGATGGTAAATTTATATTTTAAAAACCCAAACCAAACAGCATTTCATACATTATTTTTTAACATTTACAGAACCATATGTCTGTAAAATATGTGGCATAAGTATACTTTTATTGCACATGTTTGGGAAACCCTGCTCTGTTTGCTCAGTAGAAAGAGTGGTGTTTTAAGCTCATTCTGAAAAAGGCTTTACAGCAAGACATGCCAGGCACAGCATTTCCTATTACTTGGTTTCTGCTGTACGAAAACTCTTCTAAATAATTCAGTTTGTATCACAGTTTAGTGGTCCCAAAGCCTCAGGCTAAAGTAAACTCAACACATTTCCTACATCATATAAAGCTAACCCAAGCCTTACATTTCAGCCTGTGATAATTGGTGCTGTATTATTAAGCTTTATGTAAAGCTCCCATCTTGCCGGAAATCCGTAAGAGAAGTTTGGTTTTTGACTAAGCTGGAGTCAGTACAAAGTACCTGCAGGATGGACACAAACATCCCTGTCCTGAGAAATACTAGGTTTCCAAAATCCTCAGGAACAGTGGCCTGCATTTCCAGCACAGGATCTTACTCAGGGTCATGGCTGTACTGATGTGATGTTGCAGTCCAGGTTCTGAGACACACAAAACAGAGTTTTGATCCACAAGGCAAGCTGGAATGCCTTACTTCAAAAGCAATGAGATGAGGGCACTGAAGTCATGCTTCCAATTGCCACAGATATGTCTTATGCATTCTCTGCCTACAAAATGATAAGCACAGGCTGCCTGTGCAGATCAGAACCAAGTCCTCTCCAGGATCAGCAGTTTTCTTTATAGTACTGCATATTTATATATATTATACATCCCGTGTTAGTTAACTCTGCTGGAATTGACATTCCTTCAATTTCCTGATATTTGAGTGTTGGGGTACCTGATGTCAAGGTTGCATTAATATAAAGTTCCTGTATTCCTGGCAGAACTTTGCCATCACTTTCTAGGGAAAGCCCTGCTCCTTCCTCCCTGTGCTGGGGGGTTTGAAGGGAGAAGGGGCACAGAAATCAAACCAATGCAGGAGTGAAACGAAGTGCCTGGCAACCAACTTGCAGGGTGGCTCCCCTTATACCAATCCATTCTCTGCCCCTGGAATTTTGCTGTTACAGCCACGGAGAAGATGCCAGGCCTGGTACCCACAGGCTGTGCTGGCTGTAAGGATTTCACAATCTCTGGACAGTAGCCAAATATAAATCCATATGAAATAAACAGGCAAGATGAGAGGGACAAAAGAGAGCAGGGCAATGCAAGGAGCACGGTGGACACAGCAGCTCTGGGGGGCTTCCAGATAAGCAATCCTGGAAAGAGAGTGGAGTCAGCAGAAGAATATACCCCAAAAACTTCTCTTCAAAGGGAGCATCCATGCAGCAGGGATGGACAGTAAGGGAACAGAATTGCTGCTTAGGCTCATGAAAGCTGAATGTAAGGCCTTTGAAGAGTAACAGCAGCCTCAGAGGATACTGAGGCAGTGTTTCCTAAGAGACTCCCTTACGTGGTAATTGGAGCCAGAGCACGAGGCCAGTAGCACCACGCCAGGAGCGCTGCAGTTCCCAACTGCCCTCGGAGGAAAAGATGACTGTATCTGAAATCTCCGGATTATTTACAAAACATACATGCCTTCAGCTGCCACTGGAAACGTGCACCCGGTGATCACTGACAGTTTTAAGAAGCTGGAGGGGATTGTTGTGCTGCACATCCAGGGGACCCCGTGCAACACTATCCGAGTGCTCTGATGTCTTCCCTGGGTTTTACATGCCGAGCACTGAGCGCAGTGTGGGCGGGTTTGCCGTGCCTGATAATGGATTATTTGACAAAAGGCCAACATTAGCTGTGTGCTGCCTCCAGTTGTGGTGAGGAAGGTATTGGGACTTTTCCAGTCCCACACACATTGCATTCACAGATAGAATGGAGCAGCAATTATGCTGCACGGCTTAAAAGTTATTAGCTGAGTGGGGAAAAGGGGCCAGAAGAAGAGGGAACATGATTCTTGGACTAAGGAAGTCATCCCTAGAATACAGTTTCCAAGGGAAAAAAATTTCAGAGAGAAGCTGAAGGGGATAACAAGTTTCAGTGCATTGAAGCGAAAAAAGGACAATCAAACCTCCAAACACTGAGGGAGATTTTTGATTACTAGGAGGCAGTCCCTGCTTTGTTTGTCTTTTCCTTGGATGTTCCATAACCTAGAAATGCAAAGTGGTTCCAAGTTCTATCCAGAGATATTTGTGGAATTTGGGTCTCCCTTTATTTCTGAGCTGGTCATTACAAGTAAAGAGAGCTGTCCTGATGTCAATGTGCTCCACAATCTGACCATTCCAGCCCTACTTCTCTCATCCATTTTCTGATGAAGGCTGAGATCTGGGGAGGCACAGAGCACCCTTGGCTCCCATTGACTTCACTCTTCTCCTGGGCACCACTCCCAGCTCAGTTCCATTCTCCTGCTTTCAGATCTTCAGGAAAAGCCCATGTTCTCTGTTACCTGCTTGTCAAGAATCTTTAGCATCACAAAGATCACGAACAGAAGTGCTCTGAAGTGCTGTCCACCTTCTCTCGAATGCCAAGGTTTTGGCTCTGTGCCATGTGTCTCATGAAAAGCACTGTGATATAAAGAGACACTGTGAGGAGCACAGAGCAGAGCTGGCATTGGCTTCATCTTGCAAACCCATGCAGACAAATGCATTATTAGCCAGGTGGTCATACAAGCAGAGCACGACCAGTGGGACACAAAACAACCTATAATGTCCTTCAGGATAGTCTCCAAATTTAGAGGCAGCAGAGCTGCAAGGCCTTAGACCATGTCACAAAGCAGAGGGGAGGGAATCAGGCCTATCACCTGCTACTTTCTCATGTTATGCAGCTGACAATCCTTTATGTTGTTCTGGGAATCCTCTTCCAAATGGGGGCTGGAAGGGGCTCGTATTTCTGAGGGTGGGTACTGTGATGCCAGGTATGAAGGTATCTGTCATTTCCTCATTATAAAATTTACAAAAAGGTTCAAAAAGATCTAAGCAGAGTATTCTCTTCCTCCTTTTGTTTGCTCCTGGCCTAATTATCTTTGTATCATAATTGTCCTCACTGACAGAATGAAAAAAAAAACAGGTTGGTAACTGCCAGTCCCACACTGAGCCATAAAGAAAGGAGGAGGGAGCAGATTTACATCCAGCTGCAAAGGCATCCACGAATCCTTGTAGCAATAGTGGATTATTTTGTTGTGGCATGGATATTATTTATCATACTTTTCAAACAAACACGCAAAAAACTCTTTCCACTTGCTTGCCACATTACCGTGCCTCCTTCTTCTGAAAACACTGATGTTCTTACCCCACCAGTAAATTGAAAAGGGGAAACAAGGCATGAATATGTATAATAAAATCAGGAACAGTCAGATTCTCAAGAGCAAGCTGTAGGCCATATTTCCCCCCTTGCTGTGACTATGGAAATTTCAGCTTCATAGGTCCATCCAGAGAGTGCCAAATATTCCAAGTACCTAAGATAAAGGCTGCAATTTTACTGAGGTTTTTCTATTCTACAGTTCTTCAAAAAGGTCAAGATTATTCCTATTACATCCACTGCCAAAAAGCAGCATAATTAAAACAGATGGACAGATTTTAATTTGTAGCAGGTTTCTATTCACAATGGATGTCTGTTTAGGGTACTTGTTTAAAATCTGGTAATGTTAAATTTGTAACAACAACAAAAAAATAACGGAGTTCTGTGTTTTCATATAATTAATTTATAGCAAATGTTTAAATAGAGATTCTGTTCGTAGCATATCCAAGTACAGTGTATTTATCAAAACCAGAGACCAAATTTTCACATTATGGCCTTAAAAGCAAAAACCAAGGATGTGGCTGTGTGGGAACTCTGCAAATACTTCATTTAGGGCACTGCTGTAGAAATAGAAGTGGCACTGGCTTCCTGTAGGATTGACGGTGGCGTGCCAAATCACCGTGTGGGGGACACTGAGCTGGGAGTCAGCATCATCCCTGCCTCCCAGGCAGTAATTTGGTGACACCATGGCATTGGGGTGGGGCCAAGGGCACGGGCTGGTGAAATCTGGAGCCATACCTGAGATCTGAGTGTGCCAAGTTGAGCTGGCCCACGTGCAGCAGCCTCTCCCGGGACAGCGCGTGGTCTCGCATCAGGGAGTTCCCCGTGTGCAGGAACAGACCTTGCCTGCACACAGGCACTGAGCCACTTGTCATCTCCATGTCCATCATGTTCCTCTTCTCAGAGATCAAACTGCAGTGATTGTAGCCTCCGTTCACTGTTCCAAAAAAAAAAATAAAATAATAAGGCTTTGACTAAGAACTCTCTGCACTTACAGCTGCTTGGTAAAATCATTTTGGGTTTGCTTCCAAAATTCTCGTATTTACAACAAGGCAGTGGAAATGAAAGGTTTCACAAGGAAGCAAAAATTACTTGCCAAGGAATTTGGATCTGTGAACTACGATTGTTTATTTCCCATTGTGCAGAAATGAAGCCTCTTCTGGCCTGCACAGTCACTTGTACTCGGTGGGTTTGGACTGAGGTGTTTTAAGAAGATCACTTTGGATGCCTTTCAGCTTACAGTGGGTCTTTCTGACCATCAGCTCTGCCCAGCTTGTAACCATGACATAAATTATCATTATATCCTCTGGAGTCTACAGCTCCAACAGGCTTTATTCCCTTTCTATTCTGGCTTTATCCCATCACAATCTAACTCATTCCAGGGTTAATACCTACCTTAGCAGGACTGTATAATAAGACTTTTGACTGTTAATTGGGATAGATGAATCACATTTAAAGGGTATCTAAACACACTGTTGAGCACCATGAATAAGTTTTTAAAGGCCACACCACCAAGAGAAGACGGTAAATCAATCATATTACAATACCCAATTCACAGTTCCTCTCTTTCCAACAGCAGAATTACCTGGAATAGAATCAAGATGTATCTTCCCTCCAAAATACTGTAGATCCTTTTTAAGTGTTTAAGATTTATACTGGACTTGTAATAAAACACTTTCTTTCATTCCCCAAATGACACAAGTCTGAAATTCATTAGGGCTTTCTAAATATGTACTTTACCAATTTTATCATATTATCAAAACATAGAAACTTGAAGCTTCCACCAAAGCTCAGCAATACCAACTGTAGCACACACTGATACCTGTTTGTGAGAAGACAGAGATTTCCTAGAATAACATGAACACTATCCCTGTGCTGTCAAAAATAATTATCTTCTCTTGTAGCTGTCAAATCAGAGAACACATTCACTCCCTGCAAAGGAACAGAACACTTATGCTAAATCCACGAAATTCTGTTTGAGCCAATCCATTTGCCTTCACAAAGTACCTCACAGATTCATTAGTAAGAGCAAAAAATTTCTTACACCACAGTGCCCTGAGTGCAGTTGCACTTGCACCAAAGCCTCTGAAATGTGCTCACCACATGTGAGCTGGAACAACGATGGACAAGGAACAACACCAGCAGCTCAAGGGGTTTTTCCCCCACAGCAACTTAAAAAAGAACTGTGAGATTATCTCCAAACACAGGCAAGCCAAGTGTTCAAGCACACGTGAAAGCGAATTCATTACCTCTGAAAAAAAGGGAAGAAGTCCACTTTACACCACTGTAACTGAGAACAGAATCTGGCCCTTTGACAACTGGCTGTTCTATACAATATTAATATCACTGGCTGGCACACATAAGATTTAAGCACTTTCCATGTCTGGAACCAGATCTCTTCTTTCACTGGTATCGAGGGGCCTTTAACCTACATTCTGTAAGTTACCAATAACAGATGAAAAGAGCACACACTCCACTGCCTTCGACCAGAGGGTTCACCCTGCTTGCACTATACCACAGCCATTCCATAAATCCATATAAAAAACTAATCCTAATTTACAGAGAGTAAATCTAATAAAAGCAGAATGGTTTCCAGAAGGATCTCATGGAAGTGGAATCCATCAAGGTAACTTTTGTCTTTTTGTGTCCTGCAGTTTTGATTTATATCTTCACATTTAAGCGTTCACGAGGGAACGGAAGGAGTTGATACAGTAGTGTGCAAAGGCTGCAATCAGGCAATTCCTTCCATATGAGTAATCAAGTTAGTGCAATTTTGGATACTTTGCTTCTTTCATTCTGGGGTAACTGACTTTGGGGGAGTTTTTTCTTGATTTATGCCAGATTAAGCCAAGTGAGAACTGGTCCCATGGACTGTGATGAGGCTACACACCTCAGGAAGGACAGCTCACACTGGCCAGGACCTGTAGGGTCAATCACACATTTCTTGTTAGGGGTAAATTCTCCCAGAACAACACAGAACATTTCCTCACACAAAGGTAAACCTGTCTGTCTAGCAATGAGATCAATATTTGTAAGACCCCTATTAAAGGGCAATCCCTAGGGAACACCTTGTTTACCATTCAGGAAGGCTTCACTCATACTGACAAAATTAGCAACTAAGGCTAAGAAGATAAGAGCAAGAAAACTTACCAAAAGGGTAATTATTCAATAATAAATGCATGTTGCAGTGCTTTGGAGTTTACCTAATTAAGGCCAATGAACAAATAACTGAAAGATGTCTAATTGAAATGACTCACACTCGAAATAGAGACAGATTTGAAATATTTGCCTAACATACTAGATATCCCCAGAGAATTGTGGGTTCTGCGGCAAAGACCAAACTAGGTCATTTGCCTTTTTTTTTCCTTACTGTTCATTCTCTTTAATTACATCTTGTTAAAAAAAAAAAAAAAATTGCCATTCTCGGTTTTGTTTGGATGTGATGTCCAAAATTTACCACGACAACTCTGAGAAATGGAACGCCGTTACTGGCAGCTGGACGAGTCACGTGAGACCAGTGAAAGACCAAACAGTACCAGATTTTCTCAAACAAGTGAAAATCATCCACGCTGGAAGAGGCCATCACATCCCTCCACTGAGAGGAAATTATTAACTCAATAGCTGCCAACACAGCAAAGCCATGGGGGAGAAGGGGCCATCTCCACACTCAGCATCTCATTCCATGTAATGCTGAATAATCCACACCCCGGAATGTTTGGAGTGACTGCCACAACTCCTGCACAGCCATCCAGTGATTAAAGCCCATCCACTGCTGATTGAAAGCTCTAATGAACGAACTGAGTGCTTCAAAACACAGGATCTTCAAAGTGATTCATGAAATAGGCCATTTTTGACATTTTCAACAATAACAACAAAATCAACACTTGGGTAAATTTTTTATGTCTGTCATGCCATTCTCTATGGTGAATGAGAGGGATTGTCTTAATCCTGTGACCCCAAGCCTTAGGGGCAGAAAAGTAGCAAAGGAAAGGAAAGCAAAGGATGGGAAATAGATATTGAATTGTTCTTACAAGGCAGGCCCGACTGTGGAGACACATTTTCTATGCCTTGTGGAAAAACGTGGCTTCTCCTTTGTTTCAGTGAACCACTATTATCAGGGATATGAGTTTGGGTCTATATTTTTTATTATGGACACATCTTAAAAGAAGGAAAAACATTTTAGAAGTAGCTGGAGTGATTAGCCACAGATGCCATTACAGCCTTAGCAGACTTTACCCAAGCACAACACTGGTATTTTCAGTTAGAACATCTGACATCCTAAACAAGGACTTCCAGATCTTGAAGGAAAGAAGGAATGTTCTGATTTTTTTCTTGGGCAGTTTCTTCATAGTCACTTGCACCATCTCACACACAACAAACCTCAAGATATCTGGGCTTTTCACTATTTCACAGAGGAAAGTTCTGCACCCTGAGTCTCTTTTGTGGCTGTTTGTCCTTCCCTGAGGACTGAAATGGTTAACAGAAACAGCACTAAATTTTCACTGCTGCATTCAAGGGTTCCTATGTCAAAGAGGAACAAAGCAGCTCACATCACACCCCAGGTTCACCCTGATCTCTGTATCAGTTCCAACCTGCTCACATTTTAAGGTCTGTGTCATACAGCTGATTGAGACATGGGTTCATTTATTTATAATGCTTGTATAGTACCTTAATAAAAACACCATGAGAGCCAAAGCATTCTTTATCACTGAGCAGACCATACTGTATAGTGAGAGTCAAGTGAGGACCAAAATTGTCCTACATTGGTGTTTCAAAACAGGAGTGGAAGATCCTCCACCTATTTCCAAATAGCTATAGATGACAACAATCTATGAAAGATTAGGATTAAAATCAATAGAACTGAGTAAGATTAGAATAAAAAAGAAGGATCTCTTTCCTCCAAGTTTTTGTGAACCATGCAATAAAATCCTAAACAAAAATACTTATTTCTTTACTTTCACATGATGCATGAGTGAAGACAGAAGGGCTAAGAAAACCCTTGTAAACTAAAACAACCCAGATAGAGAAATAATTTGTCGAGTATCAATCTTGAAAACTCATGAAAGATAAATACAAGCCATGTGTGTCTTTCTAGTAAATTCTGGACCCTAATGTTGGCTACATCCATATTTGTTATTTCATGTTCAATTTATTTTTAAAACTAGTTATTTGGATTGCATTATATTTCTGTTCTGGGGAATTTATTTTTGCAGACTACACACAGTATTTTAGGGGAGTGAATGTGTAGGGTTGGCACTACTGAATAAAGCAGCATGGTTAATTTTATATCAGTCCAGCTTAACACAATTTGAAAACAGTTCAGCAGTTTACAGATCTGTAACCTTTTCACTTTCGAGCATGTGGAGAGATTTAGTTCCCATATTTGACTTTATCATGATGTTTTAAAGGCAGCAAAGAACACATAATAATCTACTACATCTTTCATTGCTAAGCCAGCTGCAATACTACAAAGCTTAGATTTCCATCTGAGACCTGCACAACACCTTCTGAACTCAGCAAGTACGGCCAAGATTCAGCAAAACACATGCCAGGAGCTTTAGTTCCAGTGACTTCACAGCCTCAGCTGATGTTCTGAGTTAGACTCTAGATGTGTAAGGATAGAAATGTTTTAGTCAATAGTGAATAGAGCCTCAGAAAAATACAGCAATACACTGTCTACTATCAAATGGAGTCTTTCCCTACAAGCAGGTTTGTAACTCAACATTTTTGGCTTCTGTTTGGATTTCAGACCTTCATATTATACACCCAAAGAGAGGTGAGAACAGACTGAAAATGACCACTGGCCTCTTTTGTGGCAATCAAGACAAAACTTTTCATAACTGGATGAAACACAAGTCTTGTCATTACATTCATTGTTACAGAGTCTCTTCGAGTTGGAATCATCCCTTTCCTGTTGCCAGGCAATTTGAAAAATATTGTTCTCAGCACATCTGGCCTTTTTTGTGGTCAGTTATCTTTCCTCACTACTTGGATTTTAGTAACAGGGGAAAAGACATTAAAAATAAATATTTAAGGAAAATACTAAGCTCAACAAACATTATTTTAATTAAAAGGAAATCCCCAAACCCTCCTAATGGGCACTTGGAGAATATAAGCTCAATGAAATGAAATTTGATGTGTTACTTTTTCTTTTTCTTTTTTTTTTTTTTTTTTAAGAAGACCATGTTTGGAATAGGTTTAATTCTCAGTATTTCTGATAGGTAGGATATTCACACCCTCCAAATAAATGCCATTGTGCTTCTGATGTAAGCTTTAAGAGAGCAGTGCATTGTTTAGGGTTATGTACACTCTCATCTCCCTTGGCCCCCTTGGTTTGTCTTTTTTGCTGCTCTAAAAGGACATCTCCAGGGTTTTCACTGCACCCTGTCATTAGACAGACCCTGTAGGCTGAAAGAAATCCAGTGACTCCTTCAAGACAGAAGTTCACACATTTTGTGATGAGGTACTTGAATCGTTCCCCTTGTAAAGATGCTTTCATAATTGATTACGTGATTCCATTGGGAATCAGAATCTTTCTTACATGCACACACTGAGAAAATCTCTTCCTTTTCTTTTGTCCTCTAAGTCATTTAATTCCCTAACAGCCAGAGCACATGCCTACTATGAACTGCATGTGGGTTATTGCTTTCCCATTTACTTACTGAGCCCTGAACTTTTAAACTCCCACATCTCCACTCCCCCTATATTTTCCTTAGCCCATTTAGTCTCTCTTTTCCATGGAAGTTCCAGCCAGCAGACCATGTAAAGACTCCACAGGGGTATGGGTTCTCCCAAACATTTGAAACACAAGGATGTGCAGGGAATGAAAGCTGGTGTTTTGCCATATGGCACCTTGCATATGTCTTATATAAACATATCCCAAGAAGGAATTTTATATCTGCCTGGCTCAGCAATACACTCAGTATATTAGAAAGAAAAAAAAACAACACAACAAAAAATACTTCCATCAAGATGTTGGGCTCAAAGTTTTAGGAGCCTGAAGTGTCACTAAGTCAGTAAGAGCCACAAAGACAGAATCACTGTAGATCACCTGGGGTTACACAGAAAAATAAACTTTGAGAAATGGAGGAAACTGGTAACTAGGAAAGCATTTTGTTCTTTTCAGTGCAAGCTGGGTGGAGGAAAAGGTCTGGTGGGATGTGGATGCACGTCTAGTCCTGTGGACATAATTCTGATGCATACATTTAGAAACCAGCCTACTCACAGGCAAAAATGAGTAATAATAGGAATCAAAATGCACTGGAGTCTACAAAGAACTTGTCGTGTTGCTATGTGCTAGGAATGCTCCAGCATGCACAAGGAATACAGTGGAGGGGAGTTAGTAAACCTGCACATCACTGCCAGCTACGGGCTGTCTTCATTTGCTGGTCCTCCAAGAAGGCTGAGCTGGGCTCCTTTCCACTGCTACCTTTGCCTCAAGCTCACTCGAGCTTCCACACACTGTTTTCTGGTTCTTTATATACCAAGGATGAAAAGCTACAGCCAAAATGCATTTGGTTGCTGAATGTTGCACATTCTCCTAAAACACTTGCACTGGCTCCCCCATGCTCTTACCAAAATGGAGACATCCTCACACACACAACCTCCACCCAGACTCACTGCAGACCTCTCAAACCTAACAAGTAACCCACATCCCCTAGCAACATCTTTGTACTCTTACACACAGTCATTTTTTACAATGAAAACTCAAACTGCTACCACAATAAGAGGCAAATGTTTCACCTACACCATCTCCTTGATCATTTAACACTTGATACCTAATACAGTAATGGCCTCTTTGCAGCTGAGAATTAACACTGCCAGAAAGAAAATTCAAGACAAACAAACAGTTCCCACAACATATGCTGAAAAGAGCAACAGCCTATCCCTGCTACTTTTCATTTGCTGTTTTCATTGTTTGACATTTCTTTCTGCCAGGATTTTGGCATTATTTCATGGCTTGATTTGAAATATATTTAACATCAAGTGATTTGCAATGTCGTTTTCTATTTTACCAGAACTATGCTTGGGACTAATGCTACTCAAATTGAATTTACCCTTCTCCACTCAGTGCCAACGAATGGGCCTCTTGCAGACTCTCCTCTGACTGCAGTTTTAGGGCTGCAGACATGTGCAGTGCCTGTTAAACACACAACTTAATGCATCACCAGTAAGCACAGTCTGCTGAAGGACAGTGTCAAACACAAGAGTTCTTGGTGCAGTAAATTCCTCTACACCATGTAACATAGGAAAAACCCTCTGATTTAAATGTAACTAGTCCAGATATCTATCCAAAACAGGGGAGTTTCAGACAACAGCTGGGAGGACTGAACATCCTGATTGCATCCATCTCTTCCAAATGGCAGATTCTGGGGATAACCAAGGCACCTCCACCAGCACCTGTTCTGCTGTGGGGATTTCCACAGACTGTGAACAAGGTGAGAACAAGGCTACTGTGGAATCTGCTGTGAGGAGGTGAAGGCACAGGGAAGAAGAAAATCAGATATATGAGGATGAAGAAAAATTAAAGAGTACACAGAATGCTATAAAAAGGTAAAATATTCTCACTGAATGGTGCTGTCTTACGTGAACTCCGAATAAACAAGAATGAGAAATTTAGCTCCTGCTAGAAGGTTTCTGTGACTCTTTCAGTGATGACAGTGGGCAGTTGTTATGGATTAGGAGTACTCTCCTGTTTTTATTTAGCCATGCTGCCTTCTATAAAGCGGGTCTGCACTTTCCACACAAGCCCTGTGAACAAGGTATCCTAGGGATTACATGAAGCTGGATATGCCAGTGAAGAAACAGATACAGAACAATCACTGTAACCATGAGAACTCCTTTGCAAATACATTATGGAACCACGAAAAATAGGGCTTGAAAGAGTCATCAGAATATGATTTACTCTGTCCTGTGTCCCTACAGCATAATCCAGCCTCACAAACTTAAGGGGATGTTTGACCAATCTACTTCACAGGCTCCAGCAATTCCCCAGCATTTCCAGCAAACTATTCAGTCATTTCACTTGACTTAGGAATTCTTTTCTTTATGTCTAGCTTAAAAGCCCCTTAGCACAACTTAGTCTGTTACATATTGTCCTGTCCAAACTGGACATGGAGAGAAGTCTGTTCTCTTGCCCTCCATAGCAACCTTTTATGTTTTTGCAGGCTGTCTCCACTCTGTCTTCTCTCGCCAGTGTTACACAGCTCTCATTATTCAAGTTTTTTTCTCATAAATCATGTTTTCCAGAGCTCTGATCTCTTCCCTCTGTCTTTTCTCTGAACTGTCTCCAGCAGTCCTTTTTCTGTACTTTATACACCTTTTTTCTCCACACTTTTCACTATCAGAGCCTGTTCTTTGCAGCTGGTAGCAGATACAGCTTCTTTCAGTGAGAGCCAGCAGCACAATGGCAGGCAGATATAGCAGTTATATCTTATCTGGATTAATTTATCTTTTTTGGGGGGATAAGATGGAGAATAATGAGATTAATGAACCTTTGGCATGATCCATTTTTTGCTGTTGGTTTTTACTGTTGCATCAAACTGCCCTCTGAGAAATGCCTCGAAAGCCCAGAATGGAACTTAGCAAATGCACACAAGCAGAGGTAAAGGTTGCCTCCACCAAGGTCCCCTCATACCAAAATACAATTTAGCAGCATAAAACACTAAACAAAAACTCTCAGGAACATGCACATATTTGCACAACGTCCAGACTCTGGTGTTAAAGAAGTCTCAAAATTCTAATGAGGGCTAACTCTTCAGATCTGCAGCACTTTTCCTGCTGACCATCCCTGCCATCAAGAATATGTGAAAGGCATGAAATCATTCTAGCATGCAGATCCAATCCATCCCATGGAACTGAGAGTAATCCATTAATCATATTGTCTCTGAGCCCAGTTCTGTTCCCGTCTGGTCATCAGTCAGGAGTCTCTGCCACAGGCAGTGAAATGAACAGCACTACAAAATCAGTAAAGATCAGGGTGAAGAAGTCTTCCAGAACTGAGTATCTAAAGATGCACAGTGAATTCTGACATCTGCATTTTAGTAACAGTGTCCAATCAGAGACACAAAGAGCACAGCCAGGAACACAGTAAATAATGCTGACTAACCAAAGTGAGCAGAGAGCCATGAACAGAATGAACTTCTATTCACACTGGATTTGAGGATGCAGGAAGTTTAGCTTCTTACAGCTCTGGGCAAACACTCCATTCCTTTTCTTTCCTCTTTACCATCACCTTAGCACATTGCTAACCTTGATCATGTGCATTTTTATGACTCTGGAGTTGGGAAAAAAAGGCCAAATCAACAGCTATGGAGATGAAAATGTTCAACGCACACGAAGTGTGGCCAAAAGGTGAGCGAGGTTCCCTAAATGTCAGGACCAAATGTGTAAGAACTATCTCTAAGTGGGAAACAGACCTCGAGGATGAAGTGACCACTTGTGAATAGCAAGCATAGCACAGGAATAGAGTGAAACTTCCAAAGACCACACAGTTTACAGGCTGAGCCCAGAAAGAATGCCAGTGTGCCTGGTGCATTGTATTTCCTCTGGGATATCTCCATCTAGTTTAACCACACACTGCTGGATCTTGAGTGCATCTTTTAACAACACATCAAATCTCATCGTGGAATCTTTAAATGATGGAGAATTGCTTCAGTAGCAGTTTGTTCCATGGTTCTCAGCATGAATTTTAAATAGCTTCAACTTGTTTGACTTCAGTTCAGGCACTGGGTCTCACATTATGATTTTGTGTGCTAGGTGAAAACAGATGACATAGCTGGTACTCTCTCCCTCTGTAGATAACCTCAGGCTTGGTTCCTACCTTCACTGGTTAACTGTGTGCTTTCTTCATTTTCTCACACTACAGTATATTCTCCAGATCATGAATCCCAGTTTTTCCAAGGAACCTTGTTAAATTGTCAACACTGGAACAGCACAGCACTGGAATCAGTAACATAAGACAGCAGCATTGTTTGCTACTTCTGTTTAATATGTGCATAAATACAACTTTACAAATTCTAATGGTCCTTTAACGGGTCCTTTTAAAGATCTTTAAGAGGTCCTTTAAGACTCAGCAGTTTTCAGGAAGGAAGGATGGTTATTCTGGTTTTGTGTGTGCGTGACTTTAATACAAGTGTCTGCTAAGAAACAGAATAAAGTCACCAAATTATACTACTGTGCCTCCAAAGTTAATGACCCAGAATGAGTTCTGCTGTCGATGGGCCTAACTCAATAGGCACCACTGAAAACAATGGAGTCCCCTAGTGTGTGACCAAAAAAGAAATAACAACTTTTTAAGGAATGTAGCAACTGCAGAAGCTCAGTAACCACTTATGAAACTGGAGGGCTGGGGGGGGAAAACAGCCATTTGAATTTTTTGTTTACAGGCAAAAAGAGCTCCAGCAATAGATTCAGTGAGTGTGAGATTTCTGTTATTTTAATTAAGCCTTTCTTAAGTTTGCCTTGTTTGGTTTAGCACTAGTTTTACAGAATAGATCTAAACCCTATGGCTAGGTTGCAAAAAAAAAAGCAGAGAGGGAGTAACTAAAGCCATTTAAAAAATAAAGGAGCTGGAAGCTGAATGTGTGTGTCATCTGAGCCCCATGCTAAGCCATGGCCTTTTACAGCTAAAATGATTGCTGACTGAACAGACTACAGCTCACAAAAATTCCTACTTACCTGGCAGAAATCCATGTGATCCTGAGCACGCTGACTAAGAAATTAGCTAAGATTAAGGGGGAGGAATGCAACCTCTGGAAGTTCCCAAAAAGAGAAAACCAAGAATTTTTTTCCTTCTCATTGTCAGCAAGTCAGCAAGAGGGAAAACATGAGAAGAGCACAGCTCCAAAATCACTCCTTGTGATACAACAGAAGCAAGTCTCATGCATTATTTGCACTGCAAATCATTAGTAGTAGTTTTCCAGAAAGCAAAGCAAGGAAAGAAGACACGAGCAACAGCCAAGCTGGGGCTCCTCAGAGAATGCTGCAAGGATGTCTAAGCCAGTGGGACTTGCTCCCAAGTCCTGGCACTGCAGGGAGGATCCAAGCCTGACTCCAGAGGCTGTATCAGCCTGGGCTAGGCTGGCACAACTGCTCTCAGAGTGGCTCACAGGTCAGCCCAGGGCAGGCACTGCACTGTCAGCCACAGGGGAGATGCTTAGAAAGCACTAAGCTCTGCTGAACCAGCTCATGTGCTACAGAAACCAGTCTCACACAAGCACAGCTCAAACCTACAAGCCCTGTACATCAGTGAACGTCCCTCTTCTCAGCCAGTGTGGAAAAGGAAAGTATCCTGTTTCTGTGAAACTGAACCCCAGCCATGTGTATACAGCTAATGACTGGTTACACCACCCATAATGAAGAGTCACGTTTGCTAACTGCATAGAAAATAAACAAGTTAAAAATGAAAACAATTACTGGCTTTAGTGGGAATCTCTCTTGACCTTCCTTCTGGACTCAGACCCTTGATGACTGCTATGCATTACAGTCACATGTAGCACCTGCTTCAGGTTTGCTCTCCCTTTAAAATATTTCTCCACTCTCTGCTGCAGAACATCCATCCAGCAGAGGCCAGAGCACTCCAATTATTGTGGTCCACTCAGGATCATCCATGGCCTCTTTACCCTCACCTGACTGAAGTACAGTCTTGTCAAGGGACTCATGCTCAGCTTTTACTTCTGAGGCACAGGGAGTGTTTGTTCAAAGCACACAGACATGCCATGGCAGAGGTGTGAGGGAACCTTGTGCCCTCCCTCCCCTCAGCACCAGAAAGGGGCCTGTTCTTTGTACATTCAGTGAGAACTTTCTACACCATATCCTGTTATTTATTGGCAAAGCACAAAGGATTATAATGCCATTGCAGTTTACTCTGCACAGGAATGACCAAAAACGTGCCTGTCACCTCAGGAAGTTCACAGCCCAAGAGCCTGACAGATGCAGGCAGCAGAGCCCAGGGGAATGGTGAGGCAGTGCCACAGCAGCAGTGGCCTTGGCACAACTGCAGCTACAGGTGCCTGTATCTCTTGTCTGCCAAACACAGCCTGTCCCACCTCTCAAAGTGCAGGAGACAATGGTGGGGCTGGGCTCAGGCCTGCTAGAGAAGACCAGCAGTTCATGGTTGGCAGGACAGAAAGCAGGAAGGAGAAGAGGCAGGGAGAGACCACAAACACACACACCATGGTCTGCCCCTGCAACAGGGAACTTCTCACATTTCCCCTCAGTGCCTTCAGTGAAGAAGTAAATTCTGCCTAAACATCCTACTGTGCAGTGATCTGCTTCTCTGTAGTGCCACTGTCACAGCAATGTCTGCAGGCACAACCCTGCCTGGATGGGCACTGGCCCATCCCTCCGTTCCAGGGAAGGAATAGCTAAACAGGTATTTCAGTCACAGTTGGACCAGAATGTTTTACAGGGAGGAGTGGAGATAAATGGGGGAAAAATAAAAAAGAAAAAAAAAAAGGGGGGGGGAAAAAAAAGAGAAAGAGGAACTTATACTGACAAGTGGCTGGTGGAGATATGACCCCAATCAGAGTCCTTGTGTTCTTATAAAAAAGTCTTGACAAACCCCAGCATCTGGTAGTTCAGCTGTGGGTTTCCACTGTTTATTTTTCTATTGCAGCACTCTCATCCCTATGCACTGCCTGTGCCTGGCTCTGGTAAGCATTCCAAGCTACAGAGCACAACTGAAAGAATAAAAACTCCAGGCTCAGCATCAGGCACAAACAAATGAAAAAAAAATGCAAAACCAAATGAAACTGCTTAAATCCTTCCTTACATTGATGAGAACAGGCAATACTCCCCCAGCACCACACCACGCTGGTCTGAGGTGAGTGCAGAGCAGGAGTATCAGCCTCAGGAGGCTTCTCTGAACTGGTGTTTACACACATCAACATCAGTTTATTCTATGGGAATCACAACAAACCCTGTGATGCACAGGGAGAAGTTACTCCAGTGAATTGTCCAGAGGACAGATCTTGCTCATCTCTCTCTTAATTTCCAAGAGCTTGGTTCTTTCTCTGTGTCTCTTCACCTTCACACTCAACCTGGTTTGTAATCTCAATTACAATACCAATAACATAATCATGCTGCTTCTACTGACAACTGTCTGCCCACCAGCACTTAAAGAATTCAGTCTCTGGCATTGTTTAATGGATGGTAAGTCATCACAGGCAGCTCCAACCAGCTGCACCTTCAGTTTGCCTTTCTTTCACTCTTCTTTTGAACAGTCCCTACCAGGCAGTCTTCATAACACAGGCTCCACCTCTGACTTGGAACTCACAACCCTCACTCCACTTCCATACTCTGCAGGGTATTCCCAAGGCCGTTCTGATCTACCTGCACCATCAGCACACCCACCCAGCTTCCATCACCCTGTGTTTCTTTTTCTAATACATCCTTTCATAGGAGCTTTACTCATGCAATATTCCCTTACCAATAACCATCCAAACTAGTGCAGGAAAGCACTAATGCCCAGTGACAGTAAGGAGAAAACATGCAGGACGGGGAAAGGCTGATGAAGGGAGTCCTGATAAAAATGAGCAGATACACCGAGATCAAAAGCCACAGGCACTAAGGAGACCCTGGAGCTGTGTGTGCTCGGCCAACATTTCTCTCTTGCCCTCTCTCAGAGCTGCACCACTGCTGAAGGTCTCACCTGGTGCCATCGTGCTGTCCCTCCACCTGCAGTGCTGTCTCTCTCCAGCAGTGAAGGCAGGGAGCAGTGCACAGACACAATCCGGGGAGAAGCCACCGTGCTGGGGCAGAGGAGAGCCCCAGAGCTGCTGAACCCTCTGCACTGCAGGGCCTGTGCCAGGCCTGAGGGGGCTGTTAATAATCCATTTGCAGGAATTCAAGCTCTCAGAGTGATTTTAAACAACATCTCTTGAGAAACAGCCCATCTTTCAGTCGAGGGAAAATATGTTCTGCATCTAATGCCGGAGCTGCTAACTGTAATTGGTGATAATCACAGGAGAATGTCACTCTGTGACAATTCATTTTCTGTAATTATTACTCTGTTCTTCTAAGTTACCTAAATGCTGTGCTTACAACTACAAGAACGTTCCCACTGCCAGCTCTCAAATTGTTTTCACTTTGAGAGATGCATAATATTGAAAGCAGATGTACCAACTTGAACCTTTTTTTTCTGCAACATACTGTAAATGTTTTTAAAATGTGACTCTGGTACAATGCATGTCAAGCAGTTGAATTCAAGGTAAAAAGCGCTGCCAAAAACAGAAGACAAATGAAGTTTAAAATCAGTTTTGACAGATAAAATGGAGACACTTTGAAGCCACAAATCAGATGGCCAGTCTCTAGGAAGTCAATAACGAATGTATCTTTTCTCTGTATTTATTATCCTGAAGATAGATGGAAAAACAAGCTGACAGCAAAAAGCAAATTTGTACCTCAATGTCTAAAATACTTTGCCCAAGTGGCAGTAGAAGTATGAGCAAGTTCATCTCCCAATATTTGCCTGTTCTGAAGACAGATGAAAGACTAATATTTGTACATCTCAGTATTCAGAATCATTGTCTAAAATAAACATTTCAGCCTGATCCACTTTCAAAAAAGCACGAATCCACATTCTCAAACCAGCAGATATTTGGATTATATTTTTCAACATTCCTTATGAGCAAATCATTGACTGTTTCAAATAGAGGTGGTTTTTTTTTTGGTGAACTGATGTTCTAGGAAAGAAAGGACACAAGGAAACAAACTTTGCTTGTAAAACCTTTTTCTACCTTTTGTGTAATGTGGTTGGTTATACTGGATCAATCTTTCCACGTGTAAAATAATGCACGCAAATAAAATCAAACCAAAACCAAGAAGGCAAAGCAAAATGTTTTCCAAGCTCTGCAAGACAGTGCTTACAGTGTTTATACAAACAGTACAGTCTGGCTAAAACAAGCATCTGACAGCTCTGTGCTGCTTTCAGACACATGACTCCTATTTGCCATTTATCCCAGGGAGGCAGAGCTGGGTGCCCAGGCAGAGCCCCGGTGAAATCCCCGGGGCAATGCATAAATACAAGAGTTGTTCTTGCACTCCTGCCATTGCTAGATTAGATCTTGTGTGCTGTGCACTCAACACGCTCCTTCTGAAGCCCAAGAGATCTTGATAGAAACTGTCCTGCAGGAATTAATTACTGAAGAACACGTAATAAACAAAGGCCCAAGAAACTGGTGTGCTGAAAAATAACTTTCACTTCCTGGCTTTTTTTATTATTAAGTTATACTCTCAATCTGCCACCACACATTCTGTTTGGACACCAGTGAACTCCCTAGAGAGAGTGAGGTCTCCCAAAATGGATACTCCAACGTTGGTCACTTTAAAGATGCAGCTGGTGCTAGGCCATCTTGTCTGTATTGGATATCAGGAAAAATTCCTTCACCAAGAGTTGTCAAGCACTGAACAGGATGCCCAGGAAAGCACTGGAGTCACCATCCCTGGAGGAATTTAAAAGCTGTGGTGCTTAGGGACATAGGTTAATGGTGGACTCAGCAGGGCTGGGTTAGAAGATGGATCTTAAGAAGTCTTTTCCAGCCTAAATAAGCCTCTGATTCTTTGAGCATGCTCATGCCAAAAATGGTTGGACCAGATGATCCATGATGTTCCTTCCACCCTGGTATTCCATGATTCAAAATACAGCACCTCATAGTAAACTCAGCAAGATTTAATGAGGAAGTCTCTGAAGGCTGCAGGAGAAATAGCTGTAACAGAAGCCTCCTAAATTGTCAAATCAGGAGGGAAAAGACTGGATTTGCACATAAATCCATCAATATGAATGTGCCAGTGCAAACATTAGCATGTGGGAATACTGCATGGATTTAGGACACTCTACAGAGATTAATACCATTACAACAATCTAGACAAACAGGAAAGTAAGACTCTCTTCAAATAAGCTTGATACTGATTAATGAAAATGCTTCTACCATTTGTCTCAAATCACTATTCCAAGTTTTAGATCATCCATAAAAAAATAAAATCAGGACTACTCATTAAATCTTACCAGACTGTCTTTGAATTAAAATTTTGAATTAAAAGAGGCAACATTTTCTTTTAGCTGCTTAAGATCCCAGTGCTCCTTTTAAGTGATCTCATGCATTAGTTACTCTAAATTGGTTTTTATAAACTCCCAGCCGTGCCCAGTGCTGCTCAGCCACACGAGGCCGTGAGGAGCCTTTCACCAGCAGCTGGCTCTAACAAAAAACCACCCTATGCAAAAAGGACTTTGCATCCTCTGAAAGGCCATCCACAGCCAGTATCTATTACAGTATCTATTATCTCTCTTTTCCTTGGCCCTGACATAAGGTGGTGTTGGTTCTTCTCCCAGCACAGGGCAATGGACATCAGGGATTACTTCAAATCACTATGCACCATCACTGGCTCTGGTAATTACTGCCAAATTCTGCTAATCCACAGAGATTAGCATTTAAATAACAGATGCTTGAGTATTAATCCTATCACACACATCTCTATGTCAGTTCCTTTGGAATTCAACAAAACTGCCATGAGGCTTGTGAAAGTCACTACATAAATCATCTGGAAGGGGGAAGACACGGAACACTGGGACAAGAAGAACTTGTTTTCTTAGCAAAACAGCATTTTCCATAGTTTGTGGCACCACATTCTTCCATTCCTTCAGATATTATGTGTAAAATAAAGCTAAGATTTTTATCAAAGCCAGGTTTTCCTTTGTGATTCCTTATCCTGCAATTTATGTTATTTTATGGATCGCTGAGCTGCTGTTCACAAAACCAGCCCTGAACAATATGCTTTGTAAAATGAAGAGAACACTCAAATCAACCCATTCATCACAAGATGCTGCACCTTGCCCACAAAACACTGCAAGGACATGGGAGCACGAGGAAGGTAACAGGGCCCCATTTCATTAGTACCAAAATTAATCACTCTGCAACATGGAAACCTGTTGGTTTAAGCTATTTTATAGATACAGCAGTCAGAGGCAAAACTGGGAACAAGAAGTGTTCCCTCTCTAAACACTGTTGCTTAGAAACCCTGTATTTTTAAAACCCTGGCACTCTAAATTCAGAATTGCCTGTCAGGATGGGATTTCAGCACAAGACATGAAGGTATTTTGAGTCCAGCTTCCTAATTTGCACTGCACCATATACAGAGTTATTTTTCATAGGAATACAGTGATACTATCAATTGGGATAAGGAGATAGGAAACTGAGAACTTGTTCATTATTCATATTGCCATCTTGCCCAAAATCTCTGCCATAAAGTCAATTTTCATCTGCTAGTGATGTGCAAACAGAACAAGACAGACAAGCCTTAACCTTACACAATGTACAGAGCAGGAGACCAAAAAGGATACAAAGGAAAAATCTATTTGAAAAATAATATAAGCACAACACTTAAAATATAAAATAAATAATAAAATTAACCAAAAATTAACAGCGGTTATTTGGTTTTGCTAGAATAACTTGCTTGATATACATCCTTTGTTCTTGGAAAAAACAAATGGCACAAATGTAGCTATGCTTTGCTAAGTGGTACCTGACAGCTCACAGGATGCTGCTGAAGCACAGACACATCTGTCTGTAGTATCTTTGTTGTGTTTTACTATCTCCATCCTGCTGCACTGCTTCCTTGCCTCTTTTTAGTATTAACTATAACGTTTTCATAGTTTAGAAGTTTTCTTATTTAGAAGACCCTTCAATTCAAGCAGTTTGGGTTGCACTAAGGAAAAGTGGTTTTTATAAAATTGAGCACTGCTCCTCCAAGACAACTTGTATTCTTACAGCTATGCAAATATCTGGGGATGAGATTCACATTGACAATGAATTTTTGTAAAAGAGAAACACTGGACTAAGTTCCCTCTGAAAGACATGAATGTGAGGCAGAATCAACAAGTTAATTCTGAGCTCTTCGTGGCTGGATCTCTATGGTTTTTTATTAGAAACTAATTAGGAACAGTAATTTAAAATACTTAGCAAATTAAATCCTGATCTTGCAACCAAAACCTTATCTAAAGACTGGGAGTTTTTTTATCTAAGAAACAACAAAATCAGTAAGAACTACAGGGACTGGGTTTTCATTCTTTGTTTTTTAGCTTGACTGCACCTATTTTAATGATCACCGTTTTTCCTCAGGCACTACCACCCACCACAGAGCTTTGGTCACAGCCCAGCAACATTTCCTCACCCCCCTGTACCCTCTGAGTGCAGCAGGCCAGGCTGTGCTATAGAATGTGTACAACACACCATTCCTAGCCCTAAAGGATGCACCGTTCTCACAAGGATAAACTCAGCTCTACCTATAAACGTCCCTTCCCCTCCTAATCCAAAGGGATGGCAAGTCCTGCTGTCTTGCCAGGAAAACATGACGTCTCCAAGCTGACACTGGCTGTGACCCTGACCCTCTAAGGCATGTTACATCTTGTTCTCCAGCCATCACGTTTTAATGTCTCTTGTGTAATTCACAAAACAGTGATGCTTTCAGGAGATACCGAAGGCCAGGGTTTTATTGCAGTGTGACGTACCCAGAAATCAATGGTGGGGCCTCAGCTTAAACAAAACAATACTCTTTTACATATGGTTTATAGGGTTTAGCACAGGGGCTCTAACTTTACACCAGTGTACAGTGTGCCACGGACATTTCTGAGCATTTCACTGCTAAAAGTTTCCTAATGATTCTCCACTGAAATGCTGGTGTTTACACAAACAGAACAATGCAAAAGAAAAAAATCTGCAATATGAAGTCTGTGTTTGTTCTGCAGCAACAACAATCATCACCACTGTGGGGTTTTAGTTCTCTCTCTCTCTACTGGTGAAGTGTTTGAGACTTCTCTGTTAATTCTTTAATAAGGATACCAGAAGATAAATTTACAATCAGTCAAGGTAGTCCTTAAATATTATCAGGCTGTTTTTCTGAGAAAGGTCAGTTGAGTTATCTGAATCTAATCTTCTTGTTAAGATTGCAGATTGGCTCAGTGACCAGAGTAAGGGTTTGTGTAATGACTGCCTTTTATTGAAAGCAAGTAGCAACAATAGACTCATATATAAATGTAACAAAATGCAAAATAAAAAGAACGTGTTGTGCCAGAAATTACTTCTTTTTCCTTAAGTTTTCATCCTGCCAAGTTTTTAGTAGCTTGGATAAGTCTGAAGATTTATTTTAACTCAGTTTAAGTTCAACAGAGACTAAGTTTTTTTAACACAGTCAAATTTCCTTGAAAAGATACTTTATGTGGAGAAAAATGATTGCTAATTCCCCAAATAATTTTAAAATCTTCAAGCTCACTCAAAATTCTTTGCCAAAACCAATGGAGCCAGAATTTCCTCAGAGGCATCAGTACTGTCGCTGTCCTAACCCATGCTTTGAGCTTGACAGGACTTGCAAGCACATCAACACTGAACAGTCAGGTTTGGTGGGAAATTAAAGTCTCAGGCAAGTGGTTCTGACACCCAGCAAGCTCCATGTTCCACTGCTATCCGTGCCTTCTGGATGGAATTAGTGTTATTAGATGGCAGGATACCAATTCTTGTTCTAAACAGCAAACGGGCCCTGCTTTATACTTGAAAGCACAATTAGTTATTATTTTCACAAATTAGCTTTTAAACAACAACAATTAACTGCAATTCCGGAAGACTGCACTCCTTTATATGGAGAAACAAATGAAATTACTGTAGGGTTTAATTCATGGTATTACAGGAGAAAGAAATAACCTCTGTCGTGACGAACTACACCCAACAGAACAAGGAAAGCAAAAGGCATCACAGGCTCTTCAAACTGCAAGTTTTGTAAATGTGACTGTCAGTACAAACTCCAGTGCAGACAGATTCCAGCAACGTGAAATAAACTGTACAAATTCCTCTAAGTTTGTATCACCTCAGTGCAGGAAAACACCAGCATATGCCAGTGAACAAAAATGACAGATTGGACTGATACACTTTCAGGGGTTAATGAAACTCATCTTCCATACAGTCCATGTATTTTACTGTCCTTTCAAAAATGGTCCTTTACTGTCTGAATCTTTCAGGTCTCCCTATCAAGTTCAACCTTTCCATCACAGCTGATGTATTTTACTGTTGTTTTCTTAGGACATCTTAATTAAGGTAAGGTTAGAGCACTTTTAGCTTTTCCTCCAACAGTATATGATTTATCTTCAAAGACTGTGTACCTGAACCCCTGGAAGGTGGATGGACCTTGGATCAGAGCAAAGACTGAAACACTGGAGCTGAAAATTCACATTTTGGATGGCCCTCAGGCAAGTCATTGGGTTCAGCCTGCACTTCATGGCTTTCTTGTAAAATGGGAGTAACAGCATTTCTCTATCTCATAGAGATACAAACAAAATGAATATATTACTATATATTTATATATTATATCCTCAAGAGATCCCAGAGTTCTGCAGGACCATACAATCACCCTACATAAAGAAGTTACTGTCAAAACATTGCTGTCTGGCCACCTCCATTTCAATGCTTTATGTGTTTGCTGGCAAGATCTAATATGAAGCCTTCACCAAAAGTATCTTAAAACATAGCCAGAGAGCACACAGGGGACTGCATGATCTTGGTCAGGAAGAAGTCTGAATAACTGAGACAGGCCCCAGAATTGCAGAGATATATGTATTTTGGGATACTCACTGGAGCTAAGCCTGAACTCTAAACCTCCTAAGCCTTTGCTGTCACTGCCAGATAGGAGGAAACCTTATGGTTAATTTTAGAGCACAGGGAAGGATCTTCAGGATGATTCCCAAGGAATCATCAGTGCAAGTGCCCCACACAGACACACTCCTGTAACAAATCAACTGGTGCAAAGGGAAAGGGGGAAAGAAAACTCTTTAGAGTAGGCTGCTGTACCTTTTACATCTGTCTTCATTTCTGGCAAATTAGCTCAGACTGCACTGCAAGGCCCAGTCCCCAACAGATCACCCATCAGAGAAAGGACAGGTAGTCAGAGTCTTGCCAGAGCACATTTCAGTGAGGCTTTCTGGGGCAAGTAAGTTGAATTTAGTGCTCAGAAGATAGAAAGATGGAAAAATCCTTTCTGAGAATTAAGGTTTCGATGGAAACGAAGTCATAGCTCAAGCCAAGGTAACGCCAGAAATCAGGCACAGTGCAGTTAGCCCAAGGCTCAGTCAAATCTGAGATCTGGCTCTATGCAAAAGTCCAGCTTAAGACAGTAATTTAACACGTTTTCTTGTACTATCAGATTTCAGCCATTTCCCATTCACCTTAAATTGTGGCCTAGTCACATTTTCACCATTGTATTGACAGGGAAAAACAATAGAAAGGGACAAAGGGAAAAAAAAGAAGAGGAGCCCTGGAGTCCCTGTCACCACTTTCTCCCTCCCGTTCCCCAGCCTGTTCGCTGTTGGGCCATCCCAGCCCTCCCATCCCATCCCTCACACCCTTATTTCCAAGGCCTCAAGGCCTGTCATCACCAGGGAGGCAAACTGGCACATCCCTTCCTCCAGCCTGCCTTGGGAATCTGGGATGTTTGCAGTTTCCACATCCATCCAAACGGCTGCTGCCAGCAGACCCTCACAGGAAGCAGGAATGGCAGCAGGATACATCCTGATCCAAGCCTAAGGATACGCCCAGGCCAGGTCTCTCACCACGAAGCTGCCAACAATCCTTTAGTGTTCTGGATTCCAGCTCAGGAGAAAGCCAAACACTTCACTCAAATACAGTCTTTGGCCAGGACTGGGTGTAGAGATCTTCAGCATGGCTGACTAAATTAGAGTAGGTGGGAAGAGAGCTTCCTCCAGACTCCCATCTCCACTGGAGACCTGGCAGTGCTCGTGGAACAAAAACAGCTGAAAGAAAGTACCTGCTTAAAAAGGAAGACACCTTTCTTCCCATTCCAGTTCCCTTCTTTCTGCTTCATGCAGTTTAGAGGACTTATGTGATTTTGGGATCAACACTGAGTTTCAGATCCTATGTTCTTCTGGAGAAACATCATAAGGAAATCAGCCAGTCAGGTCAACAGAATCCAAACCTAAGGAGAATTTGCTGATTTTTTTCTTCATCTTTTTGAGAACTCAGGAAAGGAAAAGAAAGATGTTTTTTTCCTGAGGGGAATGCTGTAATCTGAGCATGGATATTAAATTGCCAGGTTTTTATTCTACTATAAATTCTCTATGGAAGGGTATTTCTTCAACAGAAATCCAAGGAAAACTAACAGGGAGATACCAAAATGCTCTGAAGTCAGAAATAGATGAAGAAGATTACACTGGTCTTGATTTCTTTTTGTATTAGGAAAAAAAATTACTATATTTAAAGGAAAGGAAACTCAAAAGATCCAGAATTCCACCACACTGCAAAGTGGCAAGTTTCTACTTATCAACCACTTCATACTGTCTCGTACAGGCACTATCCTGAAGTGCAACCCAGTTTAAGAAAAGGAACCTCAAGTACCTTTCACTGGCAAGGAGGTGCTGCAGGGAAAGATTGTGCATGTGGTTACTCACAAGTGAGCAAGTGACACGAGGTGATTTGTAACTCTCTAGTAATTTATCCTGATGTCAAAGCCTCCATGAACACATCTGCTCCTATCCACGGGCTCTTTAAAAGAGCTGAAACATCAACACAATAGTAATTTGTCTCCTGGTAGAACCAGAGACAGTTATGCACCTCAGGAGCAGTGACTGTACATGTGGAATGGATATGCTTGGAAAACCTGTAAAGTCCAGAGAAAATCCTGGGAAGGAAGGACTGTCTGTCCAGCCATTCTCACGCTGTGCTGAGACTGCCTGACCTACCCAGGATGGTTCTGTGGATCCAGGTGATGCAAACACACACCCCCAGAATTTCTGCTGGTGCCTAACTTGTCCCCTGTGTACTGACACACAGCATAGTCCAGTCAAATCCTGCTGCTGGGCATCGTGGGGCAGGTTCTCAGCTGATGCCAATCACCAGAATTCCCTGCACTCCAGCACTGACTCCAGGGCTTTTGCAGAACCACTCAATTTTAGGGCCGATGAGTAACTCAGCTTTCATCTCCTATCTGCTTGTTGCAGTCTCATGTGGCTCCTGACTGCTCAATTCTGTGATTTCACTGGAATCTCCATTAGATCCAGACTGACCTGAAAGGTCATACACTACCAATCAGCCAAAACTGAAGTCCTGAATCAAATAAAACAACCATTTTTAAAAAGGCAAGGACAGGTTTGCTTACCCAAGTTCAGACAGAAATATAAGCTCTTCACATTCCAGGACAGCCTCTCAGTATTTTCCATTTTCATTTACATACCTTATAAAAATAGCCAAAGTTTCATGATATATACTCACAGAACTTAGTCCCTGAGGACAGATGCAATTTTTGTTTACACGGAAAACCTGTCATAGGCATTAAGGGATATATGAGCGTTACTGTTGGCTGTTTGAATTGTGTCCAAAGAAAAAAATTAACTTTGTAATTAAAAAAACAAATCCTGCCTGAGGCTAGGCAAGGAAAGCAAAAAAACAGTGTAGTAGATGCTATGTACTGGGGAAAAGAAGCACGCTGTTCAGCGTGGCATCTGGCAGAGCCTTGATAAGCACAAAATGGAACTGCCTAGAGAAAAGAGCAAAGAAAAAAAAAAAAATCCAAACCCTCCAGGGAAAGCAGTAAAACACACGAAGAACAAAATGTGCCCTTGAACTCAGCGCAGTTTAAGGGCTCCAGGAGTTCCTTCTAACATCCAACGTTCCATGAGTAAATCCCACAGAGACAAACTCGCTCCAGAGCTCAAGTCAGTCTTCACACTTCTCCAGAGTTCCATCACCAGTGGAACAGGATGGTGCTCTCCTTCCTGCACAGTACCAACAATTCACAGCACTTACAATGACAACAGCAAAGTCACTACAGGTTTGTGGCAGACACTGATCAATCCTGCAGCTCCACTAGAGCAGGTGCTGCAGAACATCCTACAAAATCTAAGAGATATGACACAAAAGAATAGTCTGGAGATACAATACCAGCAAATGCCCTCCTCTGCACTTCTGCAATCATTTTAATATAAAAAAAAAAAAAAACCAAGTTAAAGAGTTCTTGATATCAGCAAAGTATTTTAAATACATGGTAGCTTCTGGATGAACGCAAAACTTGTGATACAGAAAAATGCAAACCATCTTCCCTCCCCATTATGTAATCTAATTTAGCATCTAAAAACATTCTTGATATCTCACTCACCACACTCTTGACTTCATTACAGGTCATAAAATATGTCTCCTTCCAAGACAGGATTGCACCAACCAAAATACTTTTGTAAGCAAAATGTGACAGTATGAGATCTCTAAATATGAAAAGCTATTCCAGCAGAGTCTGCTGATGTACAGAAATATCAGCGTTCTGCTCTGCTTTATATGGAACTCCTTGACAGACCCTCTGTAACTCAAAAAACAGAATAAAATAATTTATGTTCCTTGTGTATCTATTGGCAATAATACTTACACAATTTTAATGAATTTGCTGGTAAATCAATAGCTCTGTTTCTGTTCTGCATTACAAGTATTACTGCATGTCAAATAAATCATTGTAATGAAGTTTGATGAGCAAAGGGTTTGATGGTGGTGTTCCATAATTATAAACATCAGCAGCAAGACTTTTTCAAATCATGAAAGGAAAAGTGCTTTGATGATTGCAAGTAAATTCCCTGATTAAAATTACTTTAGACATTTCAGGCAATGGAAGTCTTCAAATCTGGACCTGACCTTTGCTCTTCAAAATACATCTCTTCATTAGTAAATTGCATTACGTTTAATCATCAAATAATAAAGACAGTGAACATCACAAAAGCCACAGTACACAGTTGATTTATTTATGCAAATTTTAGGGATGCAGTTGCTCGAGCCATTTTAAAGGTATCCAACTTCTAAGGAAAGAAACAGCTCTATCAACCTGATGGAAGTATTTTCTGCCTTCATATGGAAAGAATCAAAGGACTGAAGAAAAAGTATCAGCTGGAACAGACAGCACATTATCGAGACTATAAAACATTATTTATTTTCAGGTTTCTCCTTAACACGAGCATTTTAAAACTATAGCTAACACTGGGTCAGGTGCAAGACTCTACAGAAGTAAAAATCACCTTCACCATTTCTACAGCTTTTTATCAGATTCCTCCTATCTGCATATTGAAAAACTCCCTGAATGCCTTACACGCATGAAGAAACCAACTGACCCAACTAAATAGGTCTTGCTGTGAACTGTAAACAATTTAGGTGTCCCCATCAAGGAATAATAGCACACAAACCTGGACAGCAACATCAGAACAGATGTGCAAATTGTCTGCTTGGAAATAAACAGGGCTTACATCATTATCCAACAGAAAAAATGGCCTTTTACAGGAGTTTTTGGGTTTTTTTTGGTCACTCCTTAACATCCTGAAGTACTTCTATGTATTCTCAGTTATTATGTTTATTGTTCTTGGTTACAACAATACATTCCAACTACACACCAAAGACATTTTCCCAAACTCACAATAACATGAAACATTCCCACTCCTCCTCCTTCCTTATGTTCATCCACGCCTCTAACCTTGCAGGGTGTAACTCTGAGGACATTTTGGAAAAGGTGTACCAGAAGAGCTGCTATTTCCACCTTCCCAAGATTGAGCACGAGATTTCAGGGATGTGACACATGGCACATTCTGGGAAGTAGCTGCCCTCTGCTGCATTAGCTCAGCTGGCACCTACACAGGCCCACAGAAACCTAAAGAAGAGACCTGCATTTAGGAATGTCTTCTCCTCCACCTTCTTGACCCACAAAGGCAGTACAGGAACTCAGTGCTCCTCTGGTTTTCATACCTTTCTTACAGATCCCTCTGGGATTTGGACAAGCACAAGAGCAAATTTCTCCTGAAAGTAGTTTTATAAACACCGTGATGACAGAGGAATGCTCCATGAAGCAAGGCTTGAAAGGGAATGCAGTGTTCCTGCTGAACAGTGAAAAAGAGATCCAGGGAGCTTTCTCCCTGGATGGAAAAACCAACCTATGAGAGAATGCAGTTGCATATAAATGACAATCCTCTATCATACGTGAGTGCCTCCACTCTGATCTTCAGCTGTATTTGCTGATGCACAAAGGAATTTCATGTTTATTCTGAGAGTTGTTCCACAGGCTCTGTGTCCAGAAGGTTTCTTTCCAGAACAGCTGCATGGACAGCCCACCACGAGCCTTAAGGATGGTGCTACAGCTGGAAAAGGGGATGCATTCTTCATCCCTGAGCCCACGTCAGGTGCTGTTCTACACATCAGACATAACCACAGCAAAACCTGAAGAATTTTTCTAGCATAAACCTCAGAATATACCAGCACAGTAGCTGAAGGCATTTCCCTCACAGATAAAATGTCAGTAACAGTCTCACCTCAGAGGGCAAAATAGAAACTGAACTGAGCAACCCTATCAAGACAAAGATGATGCACAATGGGTTTGGGCATGAATTCATTATCACTGGCTGCAAATACAAGTCAAGCAATCAAAGAAAACAGCACTTGGAAAGAGGACCGGAGAGATGCAGAAAGGCAGATATTCTGGCATCAGCTGAAATGCTGCCCCTGAATGCTCACCCCTGGGAAATTCAAATAAATAAATGAGGGAGAGGCTTTGCTGGAGACAGGATTGGCCCTGCAACTGGCTGTAAAGGCATGGCAGGCAGGTAATTCCAAAGGGTGAGGGCAGCAGGTTGGGAGGGATCAACAGAAAGGTGCCAGAAAACATTGGAAATACATTTTCATAAAACTTGTCTCTTTTCTTTCCTCCAACCAGTGATACCAGTATAATGAGAGACAAACTAAAGCAGCTGTCCCTATTGCCATGTCCTTCTGCAGAGCCCATGGGCCAGTCCAGAGGGGAGCACAGCCAGGGTTACAGGAGATCTGTGGTGCTGTGACTTAGGTCACCTGCAAGAGCCCTGGGCCTGTGTGCCATCCCCACTGGACTCCCTCCAGCCCAGTGTGTGCTTCTCCGTGCCTGTGCCTAATCCAGAAATCTCATCTCCTCATGCCCTGCCTGTGTTTGGCTCTCTGCATACAGACCCAAGTGAAGAACATTTTGGGGAGCCCAAAGTCTGGGTTCTGACGAGAGAGCTGAATGTTAAACACATACTGGATCCCCAAGGGGGAATAGTGAGATTCTGGGAGCAATTAACTGCCATGTACAAGAGAGCAACCCCCAGAAGGGAAGGGACTGCTTCACTTACAGCAGCAAATAGGACTCTGTGTGTGCACATTAGTACATTATAGAACCTACTGTAAATCATCCTAAAAGCAGCTACATTAGTGGGAGGTACTTATGACATGTAGTCTGGGTTAGTCCCAACTTCTGCCAAGTAACAGGGAAATCTTCAAGTTTTCCTGAGGTGGTTCCCAAGGACATTTTGGTACCTAACCCGGGGTACCCAGCTGCTGCCTCGTGCAGTCCCAGCCAGTGCCCACACACCCCCGAGCCAAAGCTCTCTGTTCATCTTCACAAAGTTGTGCAATTCTGACTGAAACTCATCACAGCCTCCTGTGCACCACTTCCAACATCCAGAATCGTTTTAAGTAGCACCCAAAAGTTTGCCAAGTGAGCTAACATTTTCCTTTGAACCCAGAAGCCTTTAGAAAGGTCAGTAAATTTTTATACAGTATAGAAGCGTGGTGTGCTTGCTACTTAACAATCCAGTTCTGTGCTGGATCTGTCACCACTACAGTAAAAAGTTTAAGTGTATCGTGTGCTTATAATAAATACTTTGCACAAAATTATTCATTCCACAGATGGACAAAAGGGACTTTAATGCTTACTTTGTTTGCAGAGTGTTATATAAATCCTGCTAGTTACAGGCAAGAATATGGAAGCTGTTTTGTTCTATTAAATAAAGGAAACAAAGTTCACGTTTTAAAATCAGTTCAATGAAAACTATTGAGTAGCTGGCTGTGAATGCTTTGGGAATTTCTATATACACACAGACATATACATTTTTACCTGATACTAATTTCCCTCCCCCCTTATCTCTTACACAAACACACTGTTAACCACATCATTCCCAAAGAGTTCTGCAAGGGAAGAGCTCCCAGTGAAGATGGCACAGCGACATTCATACCCAAATATTACAGCCCTGCCACATCTTCCAGCAGGCACAGGGGCAGGGTAAGCCAGAGGGGTTTTCTCTCAGCAGATGCAATTTGATCCCTCCCACAGTCATGCTGGTTTAATACTAATAGCTGAGGAGGAACAGCCACAGCCCTCTTGTCTCTTGGCAGTATCAGCATCACTTTGGGGATTAGTCCAGAGCAGACTTCTGGCAAAGGAGCAATTTCTGAGAGCTTGTCTGTACCGGGGTTTGCCTTCACTTCAGCTCCCTTTGCTGGTCTCAGGGCAGCTGAGCTTTTGTCCTGAGCTGAGAACAACCTGACAGCTTCACACCTTCTGCAGCCTGTCGAGAGCTTACAACACAAACCTAACCAAGAATTTTAACTGCTCCTTCCCCAAAGTTCTCAACGTTCCAAGAGCAAAGGTGAAACTTCCCTCTGTGATTACAGACTCTCTCTTTATCCTCAACCACCTTTAAGTTTTCCTACTTATCACCAAGCAAAATGTGTGATAACATTAATCCTAAACATCCCCACAGTCACTGGGTGAGGCCACAAATGACAAGTTGCACATCCAATTCCCAGCAAAGTTGAGCGTTTGAGGAGAACCAAACTCCAGTTTAAATAAAGCCAACTGTTTATCAAGAACCACAAACAAAAGCAATAGGAAAAAATATTAGAAAAAAACGCATATAATTAGGAAATGTCACTAGTTTTTAAAACACTTTCATAGAACTTTAAGTATCTATGTCACTCTGAGCTTCTAACAACATATTTCTAATCTGTCACAGCACAAGTCACACATCATAAAAAGTAATAATAACATGGCTGGAGTCAGGGATCCCTGCACCACTTACAGCTACCCTACTGTGGAGCTTTTCACTCTCTCAGATGGTGCTTCCCATGGCTCCTCTATCTCAGAGCTTCATACTAACACCAGATACAAATTCTGACTTAAATTAAGATGCTTGTATCAGGATGATAATTACACATGTCTTTGAGAACTGTAGGGATAATGTATCAAATCTTTTAGCTGGCATGTTTTATTCTACAGCTTCATTGCTAATTTACTCTAATGACCTGTTTACTCTCTGGATTGTGAATAGTCCACAATGGTTTAAATTACTCACCTGCTTGCACTTAAGCATTTGGCTTCTATAAAATTATAAGTAAGTGCAATGCAAATGTACTTTCCAACAATCAGTGCCATCCATGTCAAAATCTCAGCTGGGTAAACACAGCTCAAGCATACAGATTTCTGCCACCTTTAACAGAACCCTTTGGTGAAGATCTGTGGAAACCTCTGATAGAAATGCTAGTTTTTACTCCTGGATTTATCTAACAGAGTTTTTAGCACAGCAATCTTCCATTATGTACTTTGAAGCTCAGACTTAAACCACATGAATATCTTTAACAACACAGCAACCTTTCTGCATAGTCATATTAAAAGCAGCAGGATATGGTTTTAATCCAATTGGCTTGAGCAAATGCAACATTTGGGTAACTGCAAAATTGTATTCAGCTCATCTGATTTCATCAGTAGCTCAGGAGTTCTCACAGTGACATCAGCACCTGCCATTCTCAGGCGTACAGGGGGAGATCAAGGCAAGACTCCAGGTTATTTTGCTCCATCTTGCTGGGGCACCTTGACTCCAGAAATTTCAGCCTGGAGAATCCCCAAGAGTCATATCACAATCACACAATGTTTCAGCACAGGTTGTCTGTGTTCTTACTGAGATACAGCTCAGGATCCAAATAAACGGAATTAGCACATCCAGGGAAGATTTACTTAACAAAATTTACAACAAACCCCAATCATCTGAAAGCCAGACTGGATCAGTAAGACCATTAAGAATTTTTCACTACCCATAGGATCATCCTGTTCTTATCAAAATCATACGGAATTTTAAGTGATGCTCTTTTTTCTGCAGTAACCACATACGGCAAAACCCGAGAGATGCCCTTCAGCACACAATTTATATCAGCAGTTTAAACTTCATGATACAAAATGGCAGTGAGAAGCAAATAAAGGAGAATGAATAAGAACTATTGTTAGGATCATTTAGCTATTCAGAGAAAGAGAAAGAGAATGCAAGCATGTTTTCTTATGAAATAACAGCAACAATTGGCTTTGTCAGCCAATTCCCTATAGGTTTTACTGGTCTCCAGTAGAGCCTCAGATGAAGAGCATCATGCAGATGAACTCAGTGAGAGCCTGGCATGTGTTTGGGAAATCCAGCAGAAGGAAAGGAGACAGTTGTTCGAGAGAGGAAAATAACATAATGTGTGAAGGCACAACAGAGGGAACCAGAGGATAATGGGATAAAGTGATAAAGTGACAAAGGATCAGGGACAAAGCAAATTATCAACTTTGCTGAAGACAAAGCAAGAAATATTGTGCCCAAAGCAGAGGAACATTGGAGCAAACAAGAGGATTTATTTAGGACATGATGTGATCTAGTCACTGGAAGAAAATGCTGAAGGGTTATCCCTTCCATCATTTACCTACTCAGGAAAAAAAAAAATCATTAATAAATAAGAAGTTTCAGCTCTTCTTGACTAAAACAGAACCCAGATTTGCCACAGAATAATCAGGGACAAAACCTGCACAGAGTGAACTGCATAAGTGAACAGAAGACAGGCTTTAAAGAACACTTTATTAGCAGAAGGTCAGTCAACAAAATTAATTTGTGCAAGACTGACACATGGAAATAGAAGTATTGCTTTAGTGTTTATGCTTTGGAAATACTAAGGAACAAAACCCGTGGAAATCTTCAAGGCCGTTTTTAGAGCTGCTTTTCAGGGAGGAGCTGCCCTTTAAGTCTGAGTGACTAATGGCAACGAATGTAATCTGTTTTTTATTTGCAGTGCCAGGCTCATTTGGCTTGTGTAAAATGCAACCCTTTGTTTGGTAAACAAGCAAATTAAACTGGTGATCCAGAGAATCTTGGAAACTACATAAATAAAGGAGCCTCTCTCTCTCAGAGTCGTGACTTAAAGTTGGAAGGTGTGTTTCCAGATTATCATGGACTTTGCTGTCAAGATCAAATGGGTAATCTTTGCTAATATAGTCATGCCATATTAAAAATAGAAGTAGTGAATAAATATCTATTTATTCATAAAGAAACATCCTCAGCTCCTCAGTGAAGCCAGAATAATGGTGCCTGCTGTATTGTAACTTAACTAAAATAGTTACATCACTGAAAATACCCTCAAAAATGACAAATATCTACACCAATGTTATGATAGGAAGACTAATATAAAAAAAAAATAAGGAAACAGGGAAAGAGGAAAGAAAAGTATGCCCAGCAAGATAATCCCTCCAAAATATTGCTAAGATTTGGAATCTTTGGAAAGATAACCTAAGACATATGTGAACCTTGGGGGAATATTCCATGAGAGAGGTTCCTCCGAGGCAGTGGACAGGTCCATGGCAGCCATGTCCTGAAAGCAGAGACAGAAATGCGAGTGCAGCTGCTCGTGTCAGTAGGACCAAACTGCTTTGCTCTCCCCAGCATCCCTGGGCAGAGCAGAGGCTGCAGTGACAAGGTCTGTGAGTTTTGAGCGTGTCTGAGGCTGCTGCCTCAGCCTCACAGACACTGACTATTTCCAGACCATGGAAAATGCAATACTGGAAACAACTCGCTGATTCTCATGCTGCAGTTCTTCTAAAAAATAAATTATGAAATTACACCCTCTGGCTGCCTGGGCTGAGCTGCTGTTTATCATCTTAGACAGGACTGCTGTCAGGTACTGACAGAATTTGGAAAATGCTTGCTACAAAAACCAAGGGCTAAACAGCACTGAGACACTCCAAGGACACTGCTGGCCAAAACACTTGTTTCTCCCCTTCCTGCAGAACTAAGAGAGCAGAAGCAGGATTCCCTCTGCTGCATTATCAACAGATTACAGTGCTGAACTCCAGGCAGTTGCACACATTTAAATGCACAACTCAAGTTTAAAGGAGCTGGAGAAGATCTAATCTTGGTCCAGTGACATATAGGGGGAAGTAACTGTATGTGAAGTAACCATTCCTAAAGACAAAAGTCTGTTTGAGAAACCAGCAGTCAGAAAGCACATCTTTCCATCTACAAATGGAATAAGCTGTTAAGCAATCAGAGACATGATAAATCTAGAAGCCCTTGCCATCGTTTTCACAGACCTACATTTCACAGCAAGGCTGGAACTGCCCTTGATTTATTACCAAACAACACAAAGTCTGACAAATTGAAATATGCAAATGAGATAAACTGAAGCAGGTTCCTTCTGAGTTAAGACATCTCTTCCATCTCTAGCGAGTAACACAGTTGAGCACACATGTAAATCCATTTTATCTGCTATTTCTCATTGTGAGGTTAAGCTCAAGACAGCAGTAAACTCCCTTCAGAATTGTTTTGATTTTGTTGGTTTAAACTTGATCCTCAACGTTTGGATTTCTTTTTTATTTGATTGTACACACTCTCTCAGGAAGGAATGCAGAGGGCTCTTTCCAGCTTTCAGTTTGGATGATGAGATTACCTTGAATTTTGTAACACTGCAGCTGATATGTTAAACTGAAGACAGAGCACTCCCTTTGCCCCAAGGTATGTGTGATTTCTAAGAATCTACATATGCCAATATCACTGCTTGGATATTAACTCAATTCAAAATCAGCAGCCAAAACACAAATTAAAGCTGGTGGTAAACCAACTCCCAATCTGTTTGGGACCATGCAATGAGATCCCCCAGGAATTTGTTGTAATATTTTGGCTTCTCTCAGCCTGCTGCCTGTGTACATGGTCACAAGCACACAGTCAGACCAACACCCTAATAATAAGCAAAATATGAAATACCATGATAGTTTGAGATAAAACTCTACCACACACTCATGCACTCATTGTTCTTTTTCCTTCACAGATAAATCATCAGCTGTTAGGGGCAGGGAGGAATTTATACCTTTTTTATCTCCTGGATCTTCCCTAACCCAGCACATTGCCAACACCATGTTAACGGTTTTTGAATATGCCCCTGAAGAACAAAGATACTCCTTTTGCCAGATCCCAGTATTTACAAGCAAGCCCAAATCTGTGAGAAAATTCAATTGAACGCAGATGGCAGGAAATTCCTCTAAAATGACAGTGGCCAAATTCAAACCACAAGACATGAAAATAACCCAATGTACTAGACATGAAGAACATATCTTATAGATTTTTCCTCATGCAATTCACAATCTGTGATTGATTACTGGGAAGACAGACTGCAGATTTATTGGACTTCTGTAGAACAAGTATTCCATTTGCAACAATTAAATCTTATGTGGTTGAAAAATAGGTTGGAGGAACCAGTGGATGGCTCTGACACTGAGGAATGCATTTCTAAGGTTGCCCATAAGACCGTAGCTTGTTTAATTTTACACTACATCCCATTGTGCACTGATTTGTTAAGTGTAATTAAAAGGATTGACTCAAATTTTTGTCATCGTATCAAAAAACTAGACTTGAGAAATGTTATTTGTACTATCAAAGCTTAATTTTTTTTTAACAGAAGTTGTCTATCTTTTTTGTGATTTAACAGCTAACTTAATCCTTTCATATCCTTAAAAAAAAAGAAAAAGAAAGTGCTACACACATGGCAACCTGCAGGTAGAGGCTGGACAAAGTAGTCATGCTTCAAACTCATGTGAGGAGGAAGATAGGAGGATGAAGCAGCTTCCATGCCAAAGAGACCAAAAAAATATTGGTGGTTGGACTAAACCTGGAAATCACTGCAACACCAGGAATGTGTACTTCTCTCTGTGTCTGCTGTAAAACTCTGTGGCAACCTGAGGACAGAAAGGCTGGGTCTGGTATCAGACAAATCCCACCAACCTGCATCACAAGAAACAGAAACACAACAGCCATCTCCTTTCCTTTCACTGTGCCTCAATTCCAGGTGACCAGGGAATTCTGAAGGGCGGCATTCACACATTACATTTCTGCTACCACTTGTTTCTGTTTAGTTCTAGCAAATTTCCAGGATTATTATGGTCTGTGTCAATACACAAATGAATTACCTGCCCTCCATTTGTGGGCACTCTGGTTAGCTAACTAGAGACAGAAATGTTATCAAGCAGCTTAGCAACACCAGGGAACATGGGAAGACCTTGCTGAGGAGAGCAAGGAAAAGGCTTGAGGAGCTTGAGGATACCAAGGGGTTTGCCCTTAGGTCCCCCTCACTGCTCCTCATCCTGCTTTTTCTGACCACCCAGAGGAATTCAGCTCCTTCCCCTCCATTCCCTACCACAGCTCTAGCACAAGCTGCCCAAGGATGTTGTTAGGCACCACCAGCTATGCTGGTTTTATGAGCAACAGTAAGTTCTGTGCTGGGGTAAGAATATCTCTTAACTTGTCTCCAGGTATTTTGAATATAGCTATGAGGGCCTGGAAAACAATCTGCCTTGCAGACAAGCTTTCTTTTTCTCTCTCTGCCTTTATCCTCACCCTTCTCCCCACATTTCTTTTTCAAAATAATTCTTTAAACTCAAAAGTCCAAGGAGATATCCATGGAAAGAACAGTGAAGACATGAAAACAATTATGACTCAATCATGAAAATATAAACAAGTCTGATTCTGATCTTTCAGTTAATTTATATGGGTAGAAATACATCAAATTTATAGCAATTGTTACCAAATGACACTGAAAAATGCAATATCCAAATTCTAATTTCTATGTCAGCTCTTGGAAGGTTAATCTGTCAAATAACTATATTCCAATGCTTTAAAAGTGCATCAGAAGGAATGCCTATATAAAAAGGTGTTAGTGAATCCCTCACACTTGATATCTGAACACTACAGAACCAGAGCACTGATCTGGGAGTTAAATTAATGCTATTTTGACTCACTCATCTTCACTGAAGCCAATGAAAACCCTCCCACTGAGCAAAATCAGACCCTTTTAAGGATGACAAAGAAAATGTGGTGAAAGTTGGCAGGAATGTGATATGATTAACATCTGCCTTTAGCATCCAGGAGAGAAAACTGGCTCTGAGCCCAACTCTGTGCTTTAGGTGATACAATTTTTCAAGACTTTGTTTTTTAAAAGACTGCTGGACCTACTGAATGCCATTGTCTGACTCTAAATTTCTCTCAGTTACTCTGATCCTGTAAACTCACACTCTAGCTGAACACAACCGCCAAAAAAGCATCCAGTCTTGATTTCAGGAGGCCAAGAGCTTTCACCTATTCCAGGGATTCTTTATATTTCTTATCAAGAATTTATTACTTTTTTTCACTTTGTTTTTTCGAACTCAGTTTCCAGCTCACAGTTTTTGCTATGTTTTTTTTTTTCCTACTGCATTCAGAATCCTTTACTGTACAGAGCTTTATTGTCATCAAGTCACTCAACATTTCCAATAAGCTAGAAGGTAAGGCAGGTCCAGGAAGGTTTCTTCCTCTTTAATGCACTTTCTCCAACTTGTAATACTCTGCTGGGAGCAGCATAAAACTCTCTAACACCTCAGTGTATGTACTACCACTGCTGCCCAGAACTCAGAACCACCTCAAGAGTTCAGGCTTTCCAAGACAAGGTGTCTCTCCTATTGCCCCAGCAGTATACAACAGCAAGCTGTGCTAAAATAATTTTTCTCAGTGGGTTCCAACTTGTCAAATGACTGAAAATGTACCTGTTACACTACTCTGCTTTTATCATTGTTCAGCACTGAATCCACCTTCACACCCTGCAGCAAGTTCTGTCAGCAATGGTTTAGGAGCTCCAGCCTCAAGTGTCAAAAGGTTTGACCACTGCATACGTAAATCCACCCACTGGATCCACCTTCTTTGGACCTGCTACTCTCACTTACTCCAAGCCAGCACTTTTATCTGTTTAGCAAATGTTTCAGCAATATCACAAAATATGTGTTGGGGGTTTTATGGTTTCTGATTGATTGAGGTTTTTTTTTTTAAGAAAACCTCAATCCATTGACTTCATAACCTCAAGGAAATCTGACATCGGGTTTAGTGGACAAGACACACTTTCCTTACAACCATGCTAAACAACTGCATGCGTGTTCTTCAATACTTCATCAAACGATGATATTGCCAAATATTAAGTCCCATTAACTGACTCAACACCACCCCATGTGTTCATTTTTATATGTTTTGATCCAACATCCATTTCATGCTACTTTTCACAGCAATGCCATCAGTAAAAGTTTGAGGCATAAGGAAAAGAGCCACTCTAGTGATGTGACACATTAGCAGCAGTGTCCAACAACAGTCACAGAAGTCATGGCTCCTCAGTGCCAGGAACAAAACAGACACCCTCACTGATTTTCTACAGAGTGATCAAACAGAAAGGCAGGAGAAATGGGGGAAAGGAGTGGAGTGTGAGCCTTGCTCACAATCAGTGTCAGTAGCTGCTCTATGTTCAAAGAACACACTGCAGAGCAGCTGGGGCTTTCAGAACCTCTCAGGTTCTGAAAGCATCTCAGGAAAGGTATCCTTGGGTATTAATAGTATAATTCATTTTAAGAGAAAAGAATATCTCTGAGATCCTCATTACCCTTTAATTTATTCCTCTGGAGCACCATTCACAGCAAGCCTTGGAAGAGTCCTCCTCCCATGCTCAGCTCTGAGCATAGGGTAGCAATCCTAACTCCTGCCAGCACTGCAACTGGAGACAGGACCAGACATCTCCCAGCTGTCTGCATCAAGAGATGAACTCACTGCAGACCTCTGGGGTCAGCCTGGGCTTCATTCAAACTTGTGCAGGAGTCAGCAAAGCCAACTGAGTCATAGGCAATCTGCTTCCCACAGAGCCATCAGCTTTTGAGGATGAAGCAGTTGCTACTGCTGCAACACTGATTTGTGTCACACTTCTGATCCCATGTGACTCATCTCCATGTTCTGTGCACCCAGCTATCTTATCCCTGCAGTTTCTTTGTCCCAGCCTGTCTCCAGGCCATGCTGAGGGCAGCATGAGACAGCTCTGTGGCAGTGGTTGTCCAGTCACTCACCTCCCACTGCTGAAGAAGAAAAAGCACCAGAATAGCTGCTGCTCTCAGAACAGACACCAGGAGGAGAAGGGGATGAATCCAGCTAGTCAGAGAAACAGTAAACATGGAGAGGAAAGGCCTGGAAAGCAAAGAACTGACATCAGGTCTTGGAAAGCAAAGTTTCATTTATCTGAGCAGAAAGAATGGGAGATGCATCCTAGGAAGGTGGTTGGAGGGAGGAAGGCAAGTGGACAGCAATGATCCTACAGAACACACAGTTACTTGTTGATTTAAAAGGGAAGCATGAGTGTAAGTGCACAGGATAAAATTAAGGACAGAAAGCAAGAAAATACAGCCTGATCAGGGAGAGCTATTCAGTTACACAGAAGTTTCTCCAGAAAATACAATCCTTGGTCATATGGAGAAATCACTAGTAAGCAGTACAGAGAAACCCCATAGTGGCAGAAGGAACATTTAATCAAACAACTCTTCTCTGGCAGAATTTAGGATAGAGAACATCACACAACATTTCGAAATATAAGGATCAACAAGAATGGACAAAGAGAGGGGACTCAATGCCTCTGTCTCCCCACTTGCAAACAGGGGTAACTTCATGCCACAAGGGTAAAGTTGAAAATGAACCAGGAAACTCTGCAGTACAAAATGTTGTGAAGAGCAGAGAATGCTGCTGCTAAAATGGGAGAAAATCTAGTGGAGCGAAGACAAGGAGTACCACCCATGAGCAGAAAGAAAATGAAAGGATAAGGACCTAAAAACCATGACAAGCTCTAGAAGAGCTCTGCTATGTTTGCAGAATTGCCTGATTAAGCTCTTCAAGGGCAGCACACTTACCGTAAGTGATGTCTAACTCGTGTGTGAATCACTCCCCATTCCCTGTTCCTTGTAGCCAAAAAATAAAGAAAAAAGAAAAAGGTGCATACTTCTGTAGTGCTCTTCACACAAATTACTCACTCAGAGCTGTGCTGGCTGGACATTCACAACACAAATACTTTCCACTAATGTTGCTCATGGTGACAATCCCTTCAGCATCACGCTGGAAGCCCTGCTGGGCAGCTATTCTACCAGGAAAGGTGAAGGGGATATCATCCTCTTCAGTCAGTGGTTTTGATTTTGACAGGTTTTTTTCTTCTCCTGCCTTGAGCTGCCCCTGCTCAGGTACTGTCAGCACACCCATGGATCTTGGTAACCCTGGTGAACACTACTCAGCTATTACTGGAAAATGAAGGATACAAATAACTAATCTGATTTACTGCACAGGCAATATTCAAAACACCTTCCACACCTGGGTGAACAGAGGTGCAACCGTGCCTGTGCCCACAGTGGGTGGGATCTCCAGGATCTCAAGCCTGCAGCCAAAAGACACATCCACTGCATGAATTACAAATTGCTCTTTAGGGAAAACTAAACCAACCAAACCCCACCTTTACCAAGTACTGATGATGCATATCTATCAGAGGTAAAAAAATTCAGAGGCAATTACAGATCCCTAGAGGGGAGCAGATAAAAGTGAACAGGAAATAACCAGAGGAATTCCAAAATCCTGTAACCAGGAAGATTTCCATAATGTGCTGTTTGAAAGTCAGCGTGAACCAGCACAAGCAGCACAGCTGCATTTAAACCTTCACACATCACCAATGATCTCAATCACAGGCTGGAGCTCTGATCAGGTGAGCTGGACCCACGGGCACAGGCAGAGTGTGGCAGTGCTGTGGAGGTGGGTGATGTTAGGAGCAGGGTTTGCTGTGACTGAGCCCTGAGTCACCCTCCCCGGGGTGACAGGCAGGGTTAAGTCCAGCCTACAGCCACGGCTTTGATGACAATGCCCCTCTCTGCCACACATCAACTCTTTGAGGGGCATCTGCTCAGCAGCCCCTGGAAGGGTCTCAAGGTCATGAAAATTCTGCCTGGTCACACTGCAGTGCTGGTTCAGTGGCAATTTAAAAGCAGGATTCTCTCGAAGTACTCCTGACGCCATTCTCCTCTGCACGAGTAAACAACAAAGAAGTCATTTCAGTTTCTGTAAACATGTTTTTCTTCATGAGCTGGCTGCTTGGTGTGCATTACATGCCGTGCTGGCACGGGCTGAAATGTCTTACAAAAACGCTTTCCACTAATACTGGAATCTTTCTACTCCGAAGGAATGCTGGGTTGCACAAGAGAAGCATCAAGAATCAGTTCTGCATTTTCCCCCACAATTTCAGATACCAAAGAATTGGGTTTATGTTAATTGCACATTCCAGTTTTACAAAGCCCTTGGGTAGGAGTCAAAATTAAAAAAAAAAAAAACTTTTCCCCATTTTTTAAGAGAAAAAGAAGTAAATTATAATATTTAAATAAAGCTAAATGAGTAGTTACTAGGCTGAAATAGAGAACACTGATTGTTCCAGAATGGAACAGCCACATTCTGTTCTCACTCTAACCGAATATACAGAATAAATACAGTGCATGCTATGAGAGCAAATGAAGAGAGATTTTTTACCCTACAATTTTGTATAGGAAATAGATCAGTAGGTAACTGGTGTGAGAACTTGAAAATAAGCAAAGCAGGAAAATACTTTGTTTAGTAAATGGGATGCTTCTCCACATCCATCAATTGGAGTTATGGCTGACTGCACTCAAGTGTTTTCTTCCCCTTCTGGTCTTCTGTAGGCTCGATTCTTACAACTCCTCCAAAGGAGCTGGTAGAGGATGATGTCCCTGACATGATTTTGAGGAAAACCTGTTAAGATAACTATCATTTTTGCTGTCTCTTAATGACTACTCCAAAGCTTCCGCTGGGGATCTCCTGTCACATCCATCCCCATTCTTCCTAGAGAAGTGAGGAAAAGCGTGCAGCACTTACTTCACACTTTTATGTCTTTTATGAGCTGAAAAGTCAATATAACCAGCACTGCAGCTACACTGTGGATCTCCAAATGCTGCTGCTTCCCAAGATAAATGTAACATCAAGCTCATCCCTCCTCTGAGCTGACAATCACCTGCTTGGTACAGATTCTTACCAAGTCAGCAAGGTTCTTCCAGACACTGCAGTAACCAATTGATCAAGAGAACATTTCAAAAATACAGGGACTGTGGTGTACTGTGAGCAGTGGATCACAGAAGGAACTGGAATATAAGGTCCATTAGAAGTCAGCAGGATTCATACTGTTCCATTTAAGAAAAATAATTTTGGAGCAGTTTTGATTAATATGTATTTACTGTCAGCCTTCATAGAGATTCTCCATGTCCATAAAAACTCCTAAAACAGCCCTTTGTATCAAAAAGTACCAGCCTGGCTTCGTGTCCTTTGAAAGCTAATCAAAATTTATGCTTCAATTCATTACAGCCTATCCTAAAGTTTACATTTAAATTCAGTCCTGCACTCGTTCTGTAATCTGGGAGCACAAGAGCCTTTTACAAGAGTCAGGAGAGACACCCACAACTTCAGATCTTAGGTGTCTGAATTAACCTTTGGGAAGTATCTTTGTCTTTTCACTAAGTGCAGAACATGCCTACAGATCTGGCCTCTCAGCAGAAATGGTTTTAAATTGAAAGTCTAAAATTAGCTGGGATGCCACTAGTAAGATGTCTTAGTCCAGAGGGACTTTATGGTACATTTGATTATTCAACTGGAATATTTTTATCTCCGCAATCACTGGTTTTGTTTGCTTTAAATTAACAAACGCAGGGTACAGTTCCCAAGCGCACGTTTTGCGGCAGGCATCCGAAGGGGCAGAGAGTTTTGCTTTTTGCAAAAGCTGGCTTTTGCTGCTCGGTGCATGAACGGGGGCCGGGGGGGTTCCGGGCGGGTTCCGGGTGGGATCCGGGGGGAATCCGGGAGGGTTCCGAGCTGGCGGCGCTGCCGGGGACGCGCAGCAGCCCGAGAGCAGCGCCGTGCCGCGGCGGCCGTGCCGGCCCGGAGACACGGACGGAATAAAGGAATAAAAGGTTGGTTTTCTACCCTCGTTCTTGCTCTGCTGCTGTCGCTCATTTCCCGAGCTGCCGGGATCAAGTCCTTAGGTCGCTGTGTACACGATCTGATGATAACTGCGGGCAGGGGCTGCACAGCCCAAAGCGTTTCACGCTGCTCTGGGATGTCACAGGTAACTCAGCTCAGCTCCCGCTATCACCTTTCCAGCAGCCATTATCTTATCTGTTATCTTTGCTCTTTAGTCTTAAATGAAGTTAATTCCAGTCAGACTGCAGAATTTACTACAAAAGCATCTTATTTCTTTCGAGCGCATTCTCTGGGCCACCCGAGTGCTTTATGCCAGATGTGCAGCTTTGAACACAGTAATGGAATTCATGAATTATAAACCTTTATGAAGGAGTAAAACAGTCTGCCCCTTGAAAGAGTGAATGAAAATGCAGCAGAAGAAACATCTGCCCACTGGGCTCATGTCCATGCTGTGCTAGAACATCTCATCACCAAGATCAGCTTGGCACTGCATACAAGAAACAGCTGTAAAATGCTGAAAGAGAAATCCTTGTTTAGAGTGCAATTAGAATGTGCTTTTCTTGCTTAAACAGATTGTGATGTGAAAATAAATATACACAGGAAAGCTCAGATTTACTGCTCTGTTAACTAGACAGGTCTCCTAAGGCTTGGATCATTCACTGACAGCCCTGCCCTCCCCCTTTAACTTCTCTCTTCTCAGCATCAGTCTATAGGTGTGGATCACCGTACTTCAAAACATCATTTTCTGTCTTTTTGTCCTTTGACATGATGCAGCTCCCTCCCTGCAGTCCCATCTCTTTGCCTCCCAACCTGAACATCACTTGTATCTCCCCTCAGGAAAGGCCACTGAATTCCCCTGGTGCAGATTAAGTTATCCAGGAGACAAAGTCCTACACACTGAACATGGATAACCCACAACAGAGGCCCCTGGGCAGTTATGTACCTCTGTAGAGGAATTACAGTCTCCTCTTTCATTCATCCAGCAAAAGGCCACCTGTGATTATTCCCAGTGTGCCTGCACACCAGACAGCACACGAACATTAACTCACAGTCAGTGTGATACACCCAGAGTTAGGAAACCTCAGACATGTCCCCCTCTCTTTTTACCTGGGCAGGATGTCCTGGAAAAGAACAGGGAACAAGTGTGGCTAAAAGCCTCAGCTGGAAACACTTTTAATTACTTTTTGCCAAGCTCAAAACTGTTCAAATTCAAAGAGATACGGATAATGACAGTATTTTTACAGCTCAGCTTTTTACTGATGTCCACAAATTTTCACTGCCACCTGCCCTCTGTAGCTGCCCAGTACCTTACAAAGAAATAAAGCTCCTCTTCCAGATGCTTTTGTGTGATTCTAGAAGTCTCAGTATATTCTCTTTCAGCACTTGATACAATATTCAGTAATTCATAGCCTAACTGCAGCAACCTTATTTCTCTATTATTTAAAATATTTCCTTTCTCTTCCCATGAAGTTTCAACCTGAAACAATCAGGTTGCTCTCTCAGACTAAAACAAAATACAAGGATCAGGGTGGATAAGGTATGAATGGAATAAATACACAAAAGCATGCCTGACTGAATGAAGTACCTATTCATATGGGTAATTCATCCAAGGCACAATTTTCCCATGTACTCTGCCAGTGCCATGAGCTGCACCCATGATTTCCCAACATGTGGCTGGTGAACAGGCTCTACTTCCAGTCAGGAAAAAACTGTGACTTGTCCCCCAAACCATTCCTTTGTCAAGTACCTAAAATTATTCCTTTTGGTTTTGTACTACACACTGTTTCAGTCCATGGAACCTCAGATGACACATACCCATGCTACCAACTCAATGGAAGAGCACTCAAGGGTTTCAAACCAATGGAAATAGCAAAAAAACTCTGTTCAATGTATCCATGGCTACCCTTTCTCAGGATTGCAGTTAAACTCCAGCCAAAAGGGACACTGTACAAACACAGGGACAGCAGACACAAGCAAAGACAGAGAATGTACCCCAGAGTAAGAGATCCCACAGAGATGTGGAATTTTACCTCAAACCCAGAGATAACAGGAGGTGACTAAGCTACATGATGAATGGTATAAAAGTATAATAATAGCAGGGAATAATTAATTCTTATCTCCTTGTATCACAAGAAGATCAACAAGAGTTCAGCAGAAAGGAATCTCCCCATAACCACGGCACTGCAGCACCTCCTCTGAGACATCCAGGATCACTGCAGGCTGAGATGGGAAACTCAATTAGATGGATCCATGGTCCAAACCACTTTGACAAGGCATTTATTTCTGCTACCCTAAGTTATCACTCCTAAAGGAAAAGGTTTTTTGTTTTTTTATTTTTTCTGAGTTGTTTAGAAGCTAAGAGGGAAACAGCACACAGGGCTCCTGTCATCCAGGGAACAGACAATATCCTCCCAGGAGCTGGTCAATAATCACAGCTGTATTAACTGGCATCAGCTAACAGTTACCTTAAGCAATAAAACAGTCTCAAAGCTGGAAGAGTCCATTAGAGAGCAATTACTCAGAATAACAGGGAAGGTAATAATTTTCCATATCATACCTTCAAACTTTCAGACACATGGCACTGAAATCCAGTACAGCTCAACTGTAAATCAACTGTGCATCACAGGACTATTAAATGCTTTCAAACTGTTCAAAAAGTGTTTTCCCACTGCTTGGTACAAATTGAATCAAGATGTAGTCACAGCTGTATGAATATCAGAAGGAATAATGATTTATTTTTTTTCTCCATTTCAAAATCAATTTCTATTGGCGCATCTAATTTAATAGATTTTTTTGGTCCAGTTTCACAGAATATGGCTGAAATGCAGAAAAGAAAACTGGTTGTTGACACCTCAAGCAGGCATCTTTAGTCATGAATGGAAGCTTGTTGTGCAATAAAAATAAAAGATCCAGAAAGATCTTTAAAATAACTTGTAAAGCTTTTTGGAAAGCTCAGAGTGATGAATTTGCTGCTTGTTTACTAAGAAAATCCAGTTTAGATTTAAGATGAAAGTGGTAGGGAAACCAGATGTTAGGACAAATATCTGAACCTAACACAGTGCAAAAACAATTTAGTACTCATGTTTTTAATGATTCCCCCTACTTCTCATTCCATTTTGACTTCCCTGGAGCATGATGGCCTCTTAAAATTATCTCATCCTACCCTAAAGGTCAGGCTATAAAATTCAAGTTCTGAGTTTTATACCAGCAAACTGATTTCAATCCTGTGACAAGTTCCCTTCAGGACAAGAAATGACAAATTTCCTTCCCCAACATGTCATTAAATGTTGTGCAATCCAAGCAGTAAAATCCTACTAAGCAGCACATGGATTATGGACTGCTCCACTCACGTTCCTGTAAGGTACAAAGGAGAGGAGGCACCAAATGCAAACATCACATGGCAGCTTCTGTGTAATCACAATGGGACAGCTTTTAGTGGGGAGTTTCACTAAAATACAACTAAATTATGAAAAACCATCAGAGTTTTGTGAATGTATATGTTCAAAAAAGTGACAAGAGAAAACTGTGGTAGCCAGACAGGTGAAGGTCTATAAAACACGAGCACTAATCCAAGAAGTCCCCAGGCTGCACACTGTTGGTGGCAGGAAGTTTGACTGCATGTTTGACTCCTTCTGCTCTTCCTTCAGCAATTGCTGCCACTTCCATTCATCTAGAGAATATTGAACTTGAATCCAGTATGGGGGTTTATACATCAGGGAGCATCAATCAAATTTATCTGTCTCATGGAAAAGAGATTGGAAGGATCCCTACGATGTTACACATCCCTTTACAGCTCTGCCTCAGATCAGAGTGAATTGTGCCCAATTCTCCCCCCACAGAAATCTTCCCAAGCAGGTGATGATTCCACCAACTCTCTGCCCTTCAGTGCACCAAGCTCTCACACTGATCTTCAAGGGCTGATCTGGCTGGATCTGTGTGTGTGTGTGACAGTCCCAAACACACCATTTCATGGTGCTAAGAGCCAGGCTTTCTACTCTCTTTCCTTCCCAACTAAATCCAAGTCTATCATCTCTTACTTAGCTCAGCCTTGCCTCCTAACAAGTAAAGCTGCAGTCAAACCCTGTGCCTTGACACAGAAACCAGGAAAAATTCTCACCAATTTTAAAATTATTATTATTACTAAAAGCAATCATGAGAGGCAGTCATGTTTAGTTCCAGAGACATCCCTGAATTCACTTTACAACCAGGGGGAAATACTGTAGCACAGTAAATGGCTGTGCTGGCTGTAAATCAGAGCCCACCTCATTTTGCACTGTAACATGCACAGGCACAGCCACTTCATGGACCATGGACCATTTCATGACCCACTCACACCAAGGACACACCAAGTCCTAAACCACATTTCCATGATCCCAAGCCTTCATCCTGAAGTAAAGCATTACTAATGACTTGGTGTTGTGGAAGACTAACAGGAGGATTTGGTCTACATCAACCTCCAATCAATCTGGGATCTAACATCAATTCTCCAGAAGCCTAAAAGCATCTGAACAATTTTAGGTAAGGCTTATCTTTGCCTTTACTGCAGCAAGAAAAACAGAGTTCTGAACCCAGATTCCAGAGTTTTTCTTAAAAATGTATTCCTGAGACATCTACCCCAGAGAAGAAAAGAACAGGACATCCATACAAACATCTCCACAGTCTCCTTTACACCAAGGCCTAAATCACTGTGTTATCTAGATATACCACAAATATAGAGTTGAAGCCTCTCTACCATGGAATCATAGAATGCAAAAATAAAGAGCAGAGCTGAAATCTTCTACTGGAAAATAATCCTATTAAGTACAGGTAGGAAAACAATACTACTTTTTGCAATCAATAGGGTCTATTTTCAACTTCAACAATATGTCCATACAATCAATCACTGCAGGACCATGGGTGTTATGGAAGTCATGACAGAGTTGTGTCAGCAGAGAACAAGTCCTCTGCTTGAAGGATGTGCTCTTCTCCTTTGGTTCTCAGACAATCTGCATTTTTCCATAGTCATCAATGTAACAGTCGTAGCCAATACACAGTTAATAAGGTTTAAAATAGTCTACTTTTTGCATTAACTACATAAAACAAATCAATCTCTCATTAATCTTTTAACTATTTGTAATTTTATAGTTTTACTTTTTGAACTACACCTTTGAAAAGATACCTCAATTTTTTTTAAACTTTTTTTTCTCTGATTCTGCATTTTCAAAAGGTACTTAAAATGCAGATCAGATTGTGCCTTTTGATACTAAGTTTTCGAGTTGTCACATTGCTTTGATTATTTCTAACATCTGGGATCAGCATGTGCCATTTCAAGGAATGAAAAAGTTCGTACAATAGAACAGTCAGTTCTGAGCAAGAATTCTGCAGCTTGCACTATTGATACTATGCACCTCAGGAGAGTCAAAGTGCACTGAAAGCACTCCAAAAGCACATTTCTTCCTGGCTTTTCTCTAATTCCAAGCTCTGAACACTTAAGCAGTCAGCCAACAAAGCCTTCTAGCATCAGCTCCTAAATTCTACAAAAGGCATGTTGGGTGTGTAAGCATTTTTCTTACAGCTGGACTCAGGATCTGCCTGAGTGAGCAGAGCTCCTCACGTGCTTCTTTTGATCAAGTCATTTGCCATGGGTGCACACACTTGTTTCCATCTGAAATGGTGAAGGAAGGCAATGGGAAGAGACAGCTTTGGTAGAAAAGCTGATAAACCATTTTCTCTATGAATTACAGCCACCAACATCAGTCCCTTGGATATGCATTTTTCTGGTTTCTTTAATTCAAATGGGTACATTTTCAGTGCTGTCTGCTGTTTCT
>VZTB01004936.1:16538-36250 GCA_013397245.1 Thryothorus ludovicianus | reverse complement strand
GATTTGGTCTACATCAACCTCCAATCAATCTGGGATCTAACATCAAATTCTCCAGAAGCCTAAAAGCATCTGAACAATTTTAGGTAAGGCTTATCTTTGCCTTTACTGCAGCAAGAAAAACAGAGTTCTGAATCTAGATTCTGGAGTTTTTCTTAAAAATGTATTCTTGAATCATGCATCTCAGAGAAGAAAAGAACAGGACATCCATACAAACATCTCCACAGTCTCCTTTACACAAAGGCATAAATCACTGTGTTATCTAGATATACCACAAATATAGAGTTGAAGCCTCTCTACCATGGAATCACAGAATGAAAAATAAAGAGCAGAGCTGAAATCTTCTGCTGGAAAATAATCCTATTAAGTACAGGTAGGAAAACAATACTACTTTTTGCAATCAATAGAGTCTATTTTCAACTTCAACAATATGTCCATACAATCAATCACTGCAGGACCATGGGTGTTATGGAAGTCATGACAGAGTTGTGTTAGAGAACAAGTCCTCTGCTTGAAGGATGTGCTCTTCTCCTTTGGTTCTCAGACAATCTGCATTTTTCCATAGTCATCAATGTAACAGTCGTAGCCAATACACAGTTAATAAGGTTTAAAATAGTCTACTTTTTGCATTAACTACATAAAACAAATCAATCTCTCATTAATCTTTTAACTATTTGTAATTTTATAGTTTTACTTTTTGAACTACACCTTTGAAAAGATACCTCAATTTTTTTTAAACTTTTTTTTCTCTGATTCTGCATTTTCAAAAGGTACTTAAAATGCAGATCAGATTGTGCCTTTTGATACTAAGTTTTCGAGTTGTCACATTGCTTTGATTATTTCTAACATCTGGGATCAGCATGTGCCATTTCAAGGAATGAAAAAGTTCGTACAATAGAACAGTCAGTTCTGAGCAAGAATTCTGCAGCTTGCACTATTGATACTATGCACCTCAGGAGAGTCAAAGTGCACTGAAAGCACTCCAAAAGCACATTTCTTCCTGGCTTTTCTCTAATTCCAAGCTCTGAACACTTAAGCAGTCAGCCAACAAAGCCTTCTAGCATCAGCTCCTAAATTCTACAAAAGGCATGTTGGGTGTGTAAGCATTTTTCTTACAGCTGGACTCAGGATCTGCCTGAGTGAGCAGAGCTCCTCACGTGCTTCTTTTGATCAAGTCATTTGCCATGGGTGCACACACTTGTTTCCATCTGAAATGGTGAAGGAAGGCAATGGGAAGAGACAGCTTTGGTAGAAAAGCTGATAAACCATTTTCTCTATGAATTACAGCCACCAACATCAGTCCCTTGGATATGCATTTTTCTGGTTTCTTTAATTCAAATGGGTACATTTTCAGTGCTGTCTGCTGTTTCTTCTCCCACGGAGCCAAGGGCTCTTGAAGAACCCTCATGAGTGGATGGGCCTTTTCTGCAACCACATCCAAATGCCTCTTTTTTTCCCAACTAGAAGAACAATCCAGCATGGCCTTTCCACTTAAGCCTGGCTGAATTTTACTGTCCATGGTTCCCATTTCTTCTACACTATCACCCTCCTTCTCTCAAAAATGGCTTTCTGTGTTCTGTGTTCCCAAGGATACCCACTGTGCTGCAGGTCTGGCCAACTTCCTCTGCTCTGCCCTTTTCTTCCCTTCTGTCACCAAGCTCCAGGAATTACCTCTGCATGAGGAGTGACCAGCCAGCCAATGGTGAGACCATCATCTTTTTAGTGACTTTCTGCAGCTTGAAACCCCACACCCAAGAAATAAAAGGTTTCATGCTTCCTTTATAGATGCTTTGGTTTTCTCTTGGAAGGTATCGCTCTTCTACAAATGCTGCAGTAGTTCTATAAAGCTTTAATTTTTCCAGAGAGGATTACCTAATGGATAAACAAATCACTATTGTGCTGTGTCACTGTGCTAGCAGTGACTGAACAAGCATAAAATCACACAGCGCAACTTCCAGATGCCAAAATGAAAATCACTTAAGTTTTCTGACTNAAAAAAGAGAAAAAAAACCACCAAACTTTCAGCAAGATTCAACTTTTGATGGTTAGAGTTCCATCCAATGTTGCCTGCAGCACAATCCAACTACAGCTCATCAAGAAAAGTAGCATTTCTTTAATTGACTGGGTGCTCAGACTCCTAATTTGAGGATTTTTAACAGTTCTCTGGTTTGCAAGGTGGTCACAGCACACAGAGCTTCTATTGTTGTAGCTTGCACCAAAGAACTACACTTTTCACTAAGTGCACAGATGAAGCTGTTATGCCATCCATGTTTTCCAGCTGGGAGAAAAAATAATCTTAAAATCTATCTGAGATCATTGCAAAGCAGCTGATATCGTTCAGAAGACCACAAACATGTGGGTGAAATGCTAAATTTTCAATGCTTTCTAAAGAAGAAAGAAAACAGGAAGATCCTTATGAAAACAACAAGTGGGAGATAGTCTGACAAAGGCTTGCACTGCAAGACCACTAAACTGAAGAAACTTAAAATATACCCTTTAGCAAAGAATCGAGTTGAAATCAGTCTTAACTCTTGTTTGCAAATGGAATCTGATCCTCATATTTCAAAGTAGCTGAAAATGACTCAAGACAAATTCACAAATCCAGTTACTCAACATGAGATAATGGAAATTATGGCTCTATAACTCATAAGGGATGCTTCTGAGAAAATTTCTGGAAAGTGCTGTACAATTATGCATGATGAAACAATGGATTTCTCCAAAAGACAGCTAGTGGTTTTATGTCTGCAGTATGTGGATGACAACATGAACATTCATACAGAGTTTGCCAGATCCTGCTATACTGGTGATGAAATCTCATCAATAATTAGAATGTTGTGTGTGGATCTAAGGGATATCCAGTGGTATGGATAATGCTGCAAGGGTGCTGTAAAAATGGCAATCTTTGCAAGAGCCTGACTACAGAAGGAAGAACTATAAGTCATTAATACTCACTGCATAGGAATTTTCCTTTATCTAAACAGATATTTCTGAAAATGTTTATCTTTTTTGGAAATCCCCAAAAGGGGTGAAGCATATAAACAAGGATTTGTTGCAGACATTACCTTGCCTCTGTATCCTCCATTCAGCAAGAGGAATCACATTCTGAGAATGTGGTACACAAGAAACTTGGGAAGATGTAAAAGATGCAGTCAAAGATCCTGTTTGAGCACAGCAGCTCAAACTGGAAAGCCTCGTACCCCCTTTGGCACTGAATTAAGAGAGTCCTGGCCATGGTCAACAAGCAACCTTTTCACAGGCCTGGATATATTATTAGAGAAGGCCATTTTCTTACACAAAGACATGAAATGCCTTCCACCATCCAATTGGGATAAAAGTTACAACTTGTTTGTATCCAATGGCTTCTCACCAACGACTGCTGGAGTGCCCGAATGCAGTTACAGAAAATTAGAAGGGAGTTGTCTAAGTGTATCTGTGCTGAAGTAATGTTTTTATAGCACCCAGTATTCAATCAATTTGAATGCAGAGGCTTAGAAAATGATTCAAGATCTTTAAACTCACATAACAACTCCAAACAAAACAGAAATGCAAAAACAAAAAAAGCCTTCAAGTGGCTGATTCTGATTTCAGCTGTAATTGCCTGATTACTCAGAGTCTTCTGCTGAGAGCCAACTGTAAGCTCACAGGAAGGTTCTTGTAGTCCCTTCAGCAGTACCTAAGCTGGCTCTGCCAAGGCTGAGTCCAGAACAGCATAATTGCTAATTTTGGTGTTACCAGCTGTCAGTGCTGTAAGCAAGCGCAGTTTTAACGCTATCGTATTAAAAACTGAGCTTCAGTCCAGGCTGAGACACTTCTCCAGGGTTTTGTGGTTTTGAAAACGAGAATAAAACTGGTAACATAGAGCTTACAGGTATTTTGGAAGAACTTGTATCAAGAAACTGGGGCAAACATGGGTGACTAGAACTTTGGGTTATAACTTATAATCCTTTTTTCAAAGGGATTACAGGCCCTGGAACCTCAAGTTATTTGTGTCTCTGGTGGTTCTAGAGCTAAAGCCTTTAAAGTTCACACACACCATGAAAGGGACGTTGCTTCAGTTCTTACAAATCCTGCAGTTCTAACAGCCTAAATTTCACACTGAGGTGCTCAACTTGGTCTACTTGTGTTACTGTTTTTAGAGCCACAATGACTACTCAAAGCTGAGATCAGAATGTTTCTCAAGGCATTTCTGTTTAAAAATACTGGTCTGGAGTCCCTCATTCCCTGCTCAGCTTGACACCAGAGGAAACCCTCAGAAAGGGTCAGTCTTTTAGAAATAAGAGCATCCATTACATACCCAGTATTTCTGTTCCTGTAGGACATCCCCCTAGAGTGATGCCTTGACTCTCTTTGCCAAACTGTAAATGCTTATGATACACAATGCTTGATCCCTCTGTGTCCCCAAGGAGCCACTTAACATTAACAACTCAAGGAACTGATTGGGGTTCCCTCCTCCCTCTCAGTACAGAAAACAAGAAATAAAAAAAAAATCCTCATAAAGTAGTTTGTCAGAAACCTTTGGCTTTATCACCAGAACATATATTTGTATGATTTGTAAGTATTCCTTCCCTGTAAGAAGTCTGACTTCATAGTTCAGCACAGTTTGATCCAGAGACAGTTGGCATCTTTACAGTGAGTAGATAAGTAATGTTTTCATGCAATGTGACAGTAGTTACTGTGTGTATAGCAGAGTAAAGTAATTGACTCTCCTGATTTATTACAAATGCTATCAACACAAAATTCACAGTAAGACTTTCATTATACTGTGTTTTCTGTACAAACATCTCCATGGGTTTTGTCGATCCATTTTACATCCAAAAAAACGTAACAGCAGGGATGCATAAAATATAAATATGTCTGAGTCTGTATTTTGACTATTTCTAAGAAATATGCTTTAAGCAATTAAAATGATAAATAGAATAGGAAAGGAAGCTACTTCATTGTTTAAATCCAACATTTCATGCTCAAATGATTTCACAGGATCTCTCTCTTCTTCAAATTGTCCTTCCATTTACCTGGATTTCCCCATGCCCCCAACCCTAGAGGAAATGAAGTACAGACAGTTTGAGGGGAGATCAGATTTATGTGTCTTAAACACTATAAAGACTTATTATATATTGCAGACAAAAGTTAGACAGTTCCTGCCAAAAACCCAGTCTATACATCCCTAGCTGCAGACTGAGTTGGTGCCATAACCTGCAGTTTGGAATGTGTTTAAATCAGGCATTACCCAAGGTACAGATCAGGTGCTTCCAACCACCCAAAAAAGGGTGTACTGAGTGTAACCGTGTGGATACTGCTGGTGTTACACAACTACAGTGCACTGGAGAAATTTCACAACATCTGGTTTATGACACCTGACCCATCTGTAAGATCAACCCTCCAGGGCTTTCTGGAGGTGCACCACTCCTCTCCTAAATGGTACCTTCAAAAAGCTTCAATTTGAGTCTCTCTCCTGCAAGGTCAGATTTAAAGTCAGGCTTTCAAGGACAAAACGAAAAGGACAGACACAAAATATGTCACTGTATTCACACACCTGTCCATGTGTCAGGTGAGGATGAAGACTGAATACTTGGGGAGGGAGCAGTTTACTTGAGTATTTACATGAGCAAACTGGCTACAGTCCTCTGGCATATTTGGCTGCCAAGGTGGGAAAATTCAGTCCTCAATGAGATAATGCTTTTGCCTTAATTGTGAAAAACTTTATGCAGCATTTGGGTTAGATTTTCAAGTATCACTTCTCTGGATGGCAAGACATGAGACATTCATTAACTGCAGTGTCAAATGAGCAGATGCAAGTTCTATCATGAAGTATTTTTTCCAATTCTACGATTCTTTCAACAGCTATAAGCAAACAGTAGCACTCTTGTCCGTCAGAAAGAATCTGTGGACCAGACAGATCCTACTGGCTAGAAATCAAGATAACCCCCATAGAGATTTAAAAAAAAGTAAATTGACTCTATTCTAAAATCTTCAAGACATTTGTTGGCAAAGGAAGCATACATACTGTGTTTGCATCTGAAAAAAGACCTTGCAAATGTTTACTTTGCAAAACAGCCATTTCTTCTATTCCCACTTTTACATCTGTATGTCAGTAATAATTTGAAGTACTTATTTGCAAGTTATTATTTTTAAATACAGGCAGGAGGTTGCATACATTACTGTGGATGCTAATACAAGAGTCTTTTAGAAAAGCAGGGCTTCTATAATCACCACAGACTATCTTTAGAGTCCTAGGATACCTTGGAGTTACATTCCTTTTTCATTTGGCTTGTATATTTACTTGCTTACACACCTGAATGAAATACAAAGATGAGAGGTAGGAATTCCTGGAACTATCAAGGAGTAAAAAAGAATACTGCTTTCCATACCTTTCCTTCTCTGTGCTATTTCATGCCTTCTGTGCACCAAAACTCCACTGAACTCTACCATGAGTGGTAGGAGGGAGAACCAACACTCAGAGGTCTAACCAGGACATTGCTTTACACTTCAGAGACAAGGATTGAGCTGATAATCTACAGTCAAAGTCCATCAGTAATGCAGAAAGGTTCTCTTTATGGAAGGTCAGTAAAGCTCACTCCAACATAGTATCATTTGTTTACACAGACTGTCAGGTTATTCTCCAAATAATTTCATATGATCCTCACGAATGTTCACTGTTAGTTACTCACATCTCCAGAAACAGGAGTCACAACAAGAGATCTTATTACCCATTGCTGCAAACAAAACAAAACAAAACTCCCTCTCTTCTGTAGTGGAAAGAACCATACATTGACAGTCTCACCTCCTTAGCCCCAAAGGTGTCTGCTGGTGTGACCTTAAATGTCTGTGATCCAAGGGCATGGCACGTCAGCAGCCAAATCTCTCTAAAAACCAGCTTGCATTAAAATGCACACAGCCAGTGATGCGTGCCCAACCTACTTGCACATAAACAGCTCTCCTGTCACTGCCTTGTTTAGGCCCAGGTCCAATGACAAAACATTCTGCTAATGAAAACAAAACATGACACTCAATCCTGCCTCCCCACAGGCTGAGAGTGAAACATTGCTTTGCAAAGTAGTTACTGCCACCATTTTAGTCACGACGAAACGAGAGTTTGATTCCAAAAACCTTGGTTTGAATGAAATTAATCTGTCTTGTGTCACCATGTTCAGAGAGGAGGTTTGTCTTTATTAGGCTGCAATGTTAAATCAGACACTCATTGGAAAAGCTATTCCAACAGCCAAAATTAGCACAGACACAGAACTGGTGCTGTCATGCTGGGTAATGCTATAGGGCTCAGCCTCAGAAACAACAATTAGAGAATCACAGAACATTTTCTACTTCTAAATGAACGTAAGGTGGCAGGAAGGACATTCATCCTCTTTCTGTCAGGCCAACACAGCTGTTCCCTACTGTCCTCAAACCAAAACCTTTCAGCAAGCAGAGCAGGCAGGGTCTCTGGGAGCTCCTTGCCAGGCTCCAGGCTTGGCTGAGGAACTCAAGCCCTGGGCTGGAGTAACTCAGGTGGAGTAACTTGTGCAAATGCACTTCAGTACTGACCCACCTAGGGGCATTTATTATTCAAGATCCCACCTTCCACTGAACACAACTGCTAATATTAGGTCAGACTTCAAGGGAAACACCATCTCCAGAGTTCTCCAGAGACACCAGTCTAGGGAAGTATCATGGTGGCTATGACTTCCTGCCTTTTACAGGTGATGGAAGAGGCTTATGAAATCCATTCAGGGCAGGCTGCAGGATTGTGTTCAGAGTACTGCCCTCCCTCAAGTTCACAGTTCTCTCTAGCAACCTCTCCCTGTGTGATGCCTCACAATGTGCAGAAGAAAGGACAACTTTGCTCTTAAGCAAGTATGTCTTCATCCCAACTTGTGCAGAAGTGGAACAGTACTGCTAGGGACCGTGACTGGGATGGGAGCAGCTGCTCCATATATTCACATAATCAAGATATCCAAATAAAAACATGCAGTTGTAACGGCTGCCATTTCTGCCTGCTAATTTCTCCCCTGTTACTGCATTCATAACTCAGCCTGCCTGACATGCGTGTGTACATGACAGTTTTGTATTTGCCAGAACACTTACAAATCTTTCTATAGTCAAAGTATCTCCAGGCCCCTACTGAGATGCAGTACCCTTTGTTTAGATAGCACACACAAGCTCAAAGACAGTTCCTCCCAAAGGAATTTCAAAAAGAAGTGGGTGAGGGAGGGAAAGAGGAGAACTGAGGCACTGGGAGTTCAAATAACATGTTCACAGTTAACAGCAAGCCTGGAGAGAGTTGGGAATTAAAGCCAGACCTCCCAGGGCCCGGCCCAGTGCATTAACCACCAGACCCTCTTTCGTGAAAGCCTACTCCCACTTTCAATTGCATAGGAAATTGGAGCATTGAACTAATACTTGGCACCAAGCATCAATACTGATGGATCACTTAATTTCCCAATACCTCAAATCATCACTACACACATCGTGGTCTCTTGCTCTGCAGTATATACAATATATAGTCTATTTTCACAAAGCCACAAGTAATTGTTGCTTCATCCGTTAAAGAGTATTTTGGCTGAATAGAGGTTTTTTGTTTTTGTTTGGAAATCCTGCCAAGAAACCCTCTTTGGTGGATAGTAACACATTTAGGGACTTGTTACATTACAAGTTAAAAGGAAAACTTGATTAAAAATTATATCAAACAGAATGGAGTTGGCTGAAGAATCAGAGCATCAAAGAATGGGAATCTTTCCCAGTAAGGCCAAAGTCAGTGCCCAGGGTCCATGGCAAACAATGGAAGTATTCATCAGAAGTAGTGCACCTTCCCCATTGAATGTTTGTGAGAACACAGAAAAGCAGAGCTGGCCCTGGTATCAACAGGCCAACTGTGTCTTAAAAAAAAATTACAGCCCAGAGTCAGTCACAGTGGCCACAATGCATTTCAAATTTCAGCTGTCCTTCACAAAATCAGGCAGATCACGTTTCCTGAACAACTCAGAGCCAGCTCAGGGGCTTCCAAGGAAGCTCTTGCAGAAAGCAGCGCCTGTGGGTTTCACATATATCCATGTGATACCCATCACACACAGACATCCCTAATGCAGATTCCCAAGGCTTTCAGGAGACCTGCACACATACAAATGTGAGCCAAAGCCCACAAACCCCAGCTCCAGGAAGGAGCACACACTACAGCCCTCTGCCACTGCTGGAGCAGTAGACAGCAGTTTATCACAACTGTCCTGGGGATCTATGAAACCTCCTGAGAGGCTCTCCTGTCTTGTTGCTGTCTTTGTAATAACAAGGAAATTATTTGGATTTCAGTACACACAAGAATCTTCTGGACTGGAAGATGCCCTTGGTTTATAACAGAATTCAAGCCAGCTGTAGGTAACATCAGCAGTCCCCAGCACCAAACTGCAACAGCTCCATCACCTCAGTAATCCAGCCAGATCCTTTCACACTGTGTGTAAAATACTACTCAATAGGGATGAATTGAACAAGGGAACAAACACAACCACTATTCTCTGAATTTACAGGAGGCCACAACATTTCTGCAGGCACTGCTGTGCTACCTGTGGGTAGGAAAATCATTTACTTCCCAGTCACCAGAAGAGCTAAGCCCACTTCAGACAGAGCTGACTCTGCAAGAGCAATCAGATGGTGAATACTGTGATCCTTTCTTAGCTGAAGACCTCTGTGAAAGGACCCAGTTCCCTGCATCATACAAAGCTGCTCTTGGGAACTGAAGCAAAGCATCAAGGATTGCGACATTCTAGGGGAAAAAAAAAAATCTGCTGGCCTGCTTCAGAGGGAAAGAAGATGTTCTGAGTCTGTGCAAAAATGCAGTGGATTATTGTACAGATCTGTGAACCCTTCCACGTTGTCTTATGCGAGGCTGAACTGCTGTGCTGCCATTACCAATGTGCTCTGTGCATTACAGACGTGTCTCAGGTTTGCTCATCTGTCCCTGTGGTCAGATCACCACAGCTCAACAGCTGAGCCATTCTGGCTGCTCATGGAAGAAGCATTTTTAGCCTGAAGCAGGTGTGAGATCATTCCTCCAAATATTTTTGCCATGGTGAGCCAAACTCAGTTATACTGTCTTTCCTTTCCCACAGGCCAAGAACACAGTAGGGGACAATCATCACAGTGTAGCTGGCACATGAGAATTTTGAAAAATGAACAATAGTTAGAAAAGCAGAAGACACTGACGACTGTCTTGATGCCTTAAGTACTAGCTTTTATATTTTTCAGATTCTGTGCTGTTTTAAACATGGGTAGCTCTGGGCTTCACATTAAGTGCTAGTAAGCTCTCAGAGCAGGCAGACAAAACAATTCCTTTTCTAGTTTAGGAACAAGGACAACCCATACAAATCTCAGGCCCAAGAGCATAAACAATGGTTAATTGAAGAGAGAAAAACAAGGAAGGATGGAACTTCATAACCTGAAGCTTTAATTGGACAATTAACTCCAATATGCTAATCAACAAGAGGTTATAAAAGTGTGGGACCTCCTGATGGGTTGTCCATTTTGTGACCATTTGGGGATTCCACCTGGGTGGGCTCTTGTGCTGCCCAGAGTGTATCCATTGAGGCCTTGCAATAAATAGCTAATTAATCCTTTTGCTCTGTCTGGTCTCTGTTCCAGGTCTGCCTTTCAAGGCATCAGTGTCTGGAAAAAAAAAAGAAAATAAACCCCAAACTTGTCTAAAAAACAAACCTGTACATTAAACAGGGGTGTCAACTAATGTCACAATTTTAACCTGTGGTTTAAAAAAAAAAAAGCCAAAAACCAGAAACACTTTTAGTGACCATGCCTAGGACACGATACAGAAATCCCAAGACAACATGAAGAAGAGAAAACAACAAACTGTGAGCAGAAGCTGCTGCCAGTGGCTCAACTCAATGAAAACTGGGGGTGTCTACATGAACACTTCTTCAGTGAAAGATCAGGATTATTCTTCACAGCTCTAATGGAAGAAAACACAGGTCTTAGACATCTGTAACAGCTGAACTGCAACTGATCTAGTTCCAGCTCTCCATTTTTCCCTTTTTCCACACTAAGTTGATTTTATAACAATTGAACAGTTTTCCTAGTCCTCACTGCATGCTGCAAACATTGGTGCTACGGCACGGACATTATGACTTTAATAAAACTAGAAGCAGCTAATGGTTAACAATAAAAAATAATATTTTTTCTTCAAGCAATTAAATTGTAATATAGGGCTCTCTAATTCCTTCCTGTCTGGTCCCACGGGCCTAAGAATAAGGCAACACAAGAAATAAATAACGTGTTGCTGTTACACTACTTCAACCAAGTCTTAAAGTCTCTACAGGAGAAATATTGTCTCTCTCATTAATTCTGAAATCTCTTTTATGGTTTCATATATCAAGTTACCTTTCTGCTAACCTTTTATTTATCCGCTGGTTTACTGCTTTATATTTCCAATTCAGCATTATTTTAATGAGTAATTTGGCTTTGATAAGTCTATGACACATCACAAACAAATCCACATTACATTTAGCCCAGCACACACTCCAAAATAAGCAGGCGCCCAACATTCAAAGAGCTTGCAACATTTTGCAACCACACCTTGATGTTAATCTTTTTTAATATATTCCCCTCCAAATGCAAGCAACTTCCTAGCTCACTTTAACAAAGAAGTACTAGCAGCAGACAAGAAAGGGATTATGTTAGAAGGGAGCATTCAAAAAGCATTTAGACATAAATATTACAGTATCATAGTCTGATTTCTAAATCAACCCCCAAAAAAACCTACGTGGAATGAAAGAAACAACCTCAAACCTTCAACTTTAACATAATCTAGAACTCTACTTAATCTACTACTGGGGAATCTGCAGAGGATCTAGGCAGTATCAGTCCTTCAGTGCTGGGTGCTGCATCACCAGAGTCCTCTTCTAAATGTCTTTAGCACATAATGGATGGCAGCTACATTTGGGTATCAGAAGGCTCTATGAGCAAAATAGCCTCTCAAGTCTATAAAGTATTTATAAGCATCTGCAAGACTGCACTTATGTGAAAGAATAACCTACAGAGAACAAAAGGGAAACCTCAAAACATGCAACCGTCACAAGAAGAGGCTTTGCAGAGGGACCTTGTACAAGAGAAAGAATCTGTCCCTTGAGGTGAAATCAAAAAGGGATGTAAGAAGGCAAGATGGGAAAAACTTCAAAGTAGCTGCTGGGCTAAAAGGAGACAAGAAACCTTCCAGTCTAACCGAGTGTTCTTTTCTGGTTTTTAGGATTTGTGAGAATTAGCTCAGAAACTATCAACTCCATGTTGAACCCAAAGCAAGTGCAGGCCAGGGTTTCTGCTTTCACCACATCATCCTTCAGAGCTCTTCCAGCAGCCACTACAGCCTGTCCCTCCTGAGCTGTGTGTGTCCTGGGCAGGAGGCACCTGATCTCATATACTGTCCCCACCAGGGACATGCACTGCAGTGAGAAATGGCCCTCTCATGCCACCTGGGCTGCAGATCTCCTGCATAATGTAACCCTGATGTTACAGAAACTGCACCATGAAAGATTCACAGAAACTGCTCAATGTATCACTGCTCTTCCAAAAATATGCCAAATCATTTATAAGAAAGTATTACTCTTCAATACTGTAAAAAGATCAAAATGGGATGAGAATAAAAGGGGCTTGGCTCGGTTTCTTTTTTTAACCTGACACATTACCTTTGCTGCAGTATGTGGAAACCATACACTTCTGAAAGTATAAACAGCACTGAGGAGAAAAGTTTCTCATTTCAGAGAAAACTACATCGGGGTACAGATCCTAAGGCACCAACTTAATGAAAAAAATGAAGTTTTTAGAGAAAACCAGATGCCTGAAGTACATGCCTGAAGTGAGTGTGTCTTAAGCAGCTTAGCTTTGCTGCAGACCTCCTCTGCCTGCTGAGACTCCCTGGTATTTCACAATGACACATGCCCCAACACCCACACACACCACTAGCATCTTCAGTAACTATGATGTGTGCCCTGGAAATTCTACTTATTGTACCTCTAAGCCCTGCACTTTATGAGCTTTGAGTAATTCTTAGCATTCAAAAAACCTCACTCCAAAGAAGAAGAATAACAAAGTTTAAAAAAAAAACAAGGAAGGACGGGTAGCAGCTGGCATGAACACAACTGGGCACCAGAAGTTTCTTTCCTTCTTTCTCCCTGCACAGAGTTTTAGCTGCATGTATAGGCTGCTGCATTCAAGAGCTTCACAAAGTCCACAGTAAGTGAAATTCTACTTCTGACCACTCTTCCAGAAAGCAAAGCTCTAATGACCTCTGAGTTACAATAATTACTTACATGCAGTTCTCTTGGACCACATATTCTCCCCCCCAGTCAAGAGGCACTTTAGAAAAGTAGGTATCACCAGCCTGATTCTGCAAGCAGCAAGCCCAAGGCACTGAGGGGATTTCTGGCTCATTGGATATTCCAATGATGAGCCAAGGCAGAGCCCCAAACTGAGATCTGACCCACAGCCACATCACCAGACTTCAGCACCACAACCAGAGACAGATGTCACTCAGCTGGGTTCTGCACCACACAGCCACAACAAACCTTACTGGACTAGGAGGCAAAACCTATCAGCTTTGTTGGCAAAATGCAAACACTGAATAAAGGAGACCATGCTGTAAACATTGCCTGTGAGACATTCCCAGGGATGTCCCTGATCCACAGCTGAGAGAGGCAGTGATGCTGTCAACTGGCTGCAGGTCTTACACACTCAGTCAGGCTACAAGATGTAAATGATTTAATCCTTACCCAACCTCAAATCCTAAACAAATGTAACTCAAACACTTCACAGGCAGGTCTGTAAGTCCAAGCTAAAAATACACCCACATAAGCAGATCTCTAAGTCAACAACACTATCCAAGTGCACAAGGACAATGTACTTGTGTGGATGAGACAAGTATGAGACTTGTCATATGTATGAGACTGATCTTTCAAAAACTGAAATAGCTCATTTCCACAGTATTTTCTACAATGCAGAAAAGCACTGTTAATTATTAAATGTAAGGACATCTCATATCACTGAATTATGCCTCCATTTACACAGCATTAGGTTCACCAACTTATTTTCATTTAAAGAATAATAATCATTTTTTGTCTTTCCTCTGCTTCTCAGTTACAAGCATTTACTTGGGAATGCAGAGAAGACATGAAAAATATAATGAGAATTTTTTAAGAGAATTATTTGCTGCTGCTTTTTAAAGTTGGTACAGTTGCAGTCACACGTAGGACATGTCTGTATCTTTGATTCACACAAAAAGGTTATTCATACTATACATAATATACATTTAGCTCATATTAATGTAAGTATATAAGCATAAGTACCACATACACACTGAACTGTTTAGATAAAACATTTGTCAGAAAGGACAATGTCTTAAACCACACAAAGCTGAACAGAATTGTTTATGTTTCATGGAGCATTTATTCCATTCCATGAAACTATTATTTCTCTTGTTCTCAGCTGGGGCTGAGAGTAGTATCACTGTCACCATGAAAACTCTATCTACAAAATGCTCTGTAAAAGTCTGAGTTATAATATCAGAGCTTAATCAGCCCTAACCCCACTAGCTTAATGAGGAACAATTGTGTAAGTGGGAAAATGATTTATCTTGGGACTGTGAAGCAGATAATTTTGGTTAAATTTTTCCAGATGGCTTCAAACCCTGAAAACTGGCCAAACCCTTTACCTACCTACTGAAAGAGCTTGGATGCCTTCCCTGGCTGATTCATAAAAAGAACATGTTGTATATAATCTATATGGCATGACACCCCCATTCTTGGCCACCAGCACAGGGATATAATTAATCAGTATTAGCTGATACGTGTTTTTCTTTCCATTTATATTAGAAATGCAGATTAAACACAAACTTCTTACAATCTTTGGATATGACGTGCTCCCAGTGAGCTCTGATGGTGGGAAATGGGAATCTGCTGCCTCCCAGCAGCCTCAGAGCTGTCTTTACAAAGCAACACTGCAGCCCATAGGTCATCCTTGCTTCTCCAGCCCTGGGCAGGGAGATCCTGATGTACAATTTGGCCATTACAGGCATCTCCTAAAGGATGCCTGGCCTGTTTAGCTTCCTTCAGCAATGCCCCAGCACCACCAGCCTGCATGCTCCACAGGAAGGAGATGCAGAAACACAAACTAGCAGCAAGCAAAAAACACAGGCAAAGACAAAGCAACAAGTGAAATAGGAACAACCACTGGCAAAGCATGGCAGGGCAGAGCAGAGGAAGGAGACAAGCTGGGAGAACTGGGAGAACTCAGCAAGAACCTGTTCAGCATGGAGCATGTTGAGAGGGAAGTTTTAATTTCACAGCTTCCTCTGGGGACAGACTGGTACCAACACTCTGACTCCAAAGACAATTCCTTTATGATACATAAAACCATTAATAGTGCAACTAATTTTCCTAGTAAAGCAACTACCCACTGGAGCTGAAGGAATTCCATTTTCCTTCAACTTATACAGAATTAGAAAAATCAAAGAGGTGGATTTCTGGATCCAGTTCTATCACTAGCATGACAACACAAAACTCTGAATGGATTTTGCTGAGAGAAGTGAAGCTTAGCAAACAAGCCATAGTTTGAACATCAAGGAGAGGGCTGTGACAGACAGCTGAGCACGAGGACACAAGGGACACAGAATCTCTGTTCTTCGTGGTGTGTAAGAACACACTTGGCAAAGAACCACCAAAAGTGGTGTGGTAAGCATCAATCCTTGTGGGAAAAGAACCATAGAAGCATACAAGGCATGGGCTGGAAGGGACCTTGAAGTTCACCCAGTGCCACCCCTGCCATGGGCAGGGACACCTCCCACTGTCCCAGGCTGCTCCAAACCCCATCCAGCCTGGCCTTGGACACTGCCAGGGATCCAGGGGCAGCCACAGCCTCTCTGGGCAGCCTGTGCCAGGGCCTCACCACCCTCACAGAGAAGAATTTCTTCCTAATCTCCATCACCTCTTGAGTGAGGGCCCTCATGCCCAGCCATTTTCCCTAGTGACTAAAAGTACTATTTTTCCAGAACCTGAACCCAGCTTAGAGGGCAGAGCTATGATCCCCTCACAAAGCTTAGGGTTTACCATTACCAGCAAAAGACAAAACACAATAAATACCCTTCCACCTGCCCTTCACATTCAGTATCCATTTTGCCACTTGGAGATTCCATCTTTCTAAATGTGGCTAATTTGTCTATTTTTTGTAGGACTGAGAGCTAAGCTGCTTCTTTTTTCCAAAAATCATACTTCCCCCCTCTTCTCTTTCTTTTATTTGTACAAACACTCTGCATCTTTGATCTATATCAATTCTAAACAAAATCACTGCTTTTCAGCCTTAATACACTTCTTTTTTTTAAGTCTCTGATCTGTTATTCAATCCATATTTGAAGCCTTTTAAATTCTGCAAAATCTTTAGGAGGCAAAATACTAATGTAACAACATAATATTACTTCCAGGGCTATTTTCTTCTCTTCTTTTTATTCTCTAACATCTGTTGTTTAGGCTTACACCATATGTATGGGGAAGGAGGGCTGAAATCTCTATAGAGAAACATCTGTATTATGAAGATTTTCACTTCCTAATGAGAGAGAATGCTTATTCTAAAATCTCAGGTAGGTAGGGATGTTTTTTGTGAGCAAGCTAATGAAAACAAAAAGAAAACAAGAAAAAGAAAAAATATAATTACCACTGGATCTGTGGAAAGCAGAAGTGTAGTTTAGCTAACAGCTTTTCAAACACAGCTCACTCTGATGATATGAGATGCAAGGTCATGCTTTACTCAAATTAAGTCACACAACACTTCATAAAAGCATCTTCATTCACAGAAAACTCTATTTCATATACAGTTTTCTCATTTTGCAAGTATTTTTGGTTTCTACCCTGACAAGTCCAAACAAAAGCAGACCATAAATGTGCCTATAATTTGCATTCCTTCCCTGAGGAAGATATTGAAGCAATTTATTCATTTAAATACTTGAATCCTATCACTTTAACACATTTTACCATATCTTATCCAGCAAAGATAATGCTTCCCAACGAGAATTAAAGGGCTATTCATTTGGCACAAGTCTCAGTTATGATGAAGAGGTTACAAGCAGGAGGTAAATACTCTACTTCAGCATGGAATTACTTTGCTGTAATAAAAACTTATAGAACTTAAATTTGTCTTGTATTTCCAGTGAACACTACTTCTGGAAATCTAAGCTGATAGAAGCTTTAAGAAGTCAAAGCTGTCTTCTCTTGCAGCAGTTTTTCTGTTCTAGACAAAATAGAGCTTTGAGGATCAAGGTTAGCAGAAAATTCAGCCACAGAAGGTTAAAACTCAGTAATGAAAATGCTGCACCAAGCCAGAGTATGTCCTTAGATCCATCTGTGTAGCTGAAATCAGGAAACATTCCACATTTTCACCTGTGTAACTGAAAGCAGAATGCAGGTATTTGCTTTCCCTTTTGTCTTATAAGCCATGGAAACAACCTCAATCTGTTCCCACTTGCTAAATTTACGAAAATCCTCCAATTGCTCTCCACAGGAAATACTTAGAGGATACTCTTAAGCTGACATGCAAAATACCATACCCTACTATTCCCTACTAACCTGTTACTCAGAGCTCAGCAAAGCCCCAGGTATCAAGGTGGGGACAAGCAGCCCCATCTGACAGTTCCTGATTCACCCCATTTGCAGAATTCAGAGCACGTTTTAGAGCAGTTTTTAGCAGTGGCACAGGCTGCTTGCACAGATCTGACTGGGAATCCTGAAAGATACAGAATGCACGCAGGGCAAACATTACGAGCAGAAGGCCACAAAGGGTCACAGGTTCTTATGCAGAATTGAATAAATTCACTTGAAAGACCAGAAATACAAGGTGGCCAGTGGCTTACAACGGGAGAAAAACAAAACACTCAAACCTTCCAAAGAGCCAAAGCTTATTAATCTTTTTCTGTTCAGCTTCCAAAGTTTTATAACCACATATCTTGCCTATAAATACTCGGTCTAAGACCAATATGTCTTGTTCCGTGTAAACTCCCCAATCAATGCTGCCTCCTTTTCTATTAATGTACCCTTTAAAATACGTTCTTTTATCAGGTTTTAATGTCTAACATGATTTAATCAAGAACACATGCCTCATAAATATCATCTGTCATGTTCCATTAGTTTCATGTGGAAAAGTACAAGTCAATAAACAAAGGTTGTGCCATAAATCTGCCTTGAACACATTATACCTCAAATAAGAAAATAAAAACATGTGTGTCCTTTGACCTGGATATTCTTAAAATGGAACTTCAGGTATTGTCTTATGCCTTTAAAAATGTCTAAAGCATTCACAATTAATTGCGTACCTAAGCAATTTCAATTTACATAATGTTGATCTGGAGATGGTGATTAAATAAGCACTATGCCTTTAAGGCACCTGTTAAATAACATCACTGCCTCTGGGTTAAAACTGATATCCCGCACTGCACAATGAAAACCAGGCCCCTCCACCAAGCAACTGTGCAATAAAACCCCCTCGTAACTCAGAGCAGCCATTGGCTTCAGTTATTAATAGAGAGAGGGGAGGAAAGGAAAAGAAAAAGGGGGGGAGAGAAAAGAAAAAAAGCAGCACCTTTTCCTGTGCACTGCATGGAAGGGTGGCTGCTGTAAGAACCAGCAAGTCCAAAAGATTCCTGGGAGCTCTCCCTGGCCCCTCCACTCCAGCACTGGTGGGCACCAGCTTGTCACCAGTTCTCTAATTGCCCAAGCACACAAATAACAGGAGGTACAAAGTTTTGGTACTTACAGCAATGATCAAATTTGATGCTTGGGTCATCTGGGAATTTTTATTTAAGGAAATTCCCAGCCTTTCCAGGGTTGCATGCTGCAGTCAGTGCTTTCAAACTCCCCTGCTCTTTAAGGCAACAGCAGTTTGTGGCTTTTGGTGTTTTCCACTTGTGATCTCAGTTCGTTACAGGCTTTGTGGGTGGCATGGGACAGATCTCCCTGCACCGAGCACCAACTGCCTGCAATAGTCACAAACTGGATTTGACTCTCCACATGCCCCTTCCCAGTCTCTTGCCCCCAGTGGGATTTGGACACCCTCCCTGCCTGGCCTTCTGCCCTACAGCAGCACAGGCAAGGGCCACAGGCTTCACTGGGGTCCCTTATCCATGCCCCAGCACTTCTCTGTGCAGCTCCCAGTGTGTCCTAGGTGACTCACTCTAATTTAGTTCTGCCAGAAGCAAACATCTTTTCCTGAGGTCCCAATGACTTCTGTAGGATCTGGAATATGGGGTGCACTTCTGATTCCTATCTAAAACCAGGGAAATTGGACTGACAACAGCCCTAGAGGCCTTGGGATAGGAAGTCAAACGTTTTCCTCTCAGGCACTGTGAAATCTGAGAAACAAGTTCGCAACTCAAGAGTTCAATTTTGAAGCTTTACAAAAAAAAATAAAGTAAAGAATTATCTAGATCTTTTTCCTTAATGACTACTTTGATCACCCACGCACTTACATCCTGCAAGTCCCATTTACCTCTTTGTGCAGATGGGCCTATACTCATGTCCAAAGCAGTTGTGAATCTGTGACTGCAAGGAAGAGGCTGACACTGAAGATTCTAGAACTTCCTGGTGTGTTGCCGTGTGTCTGAGGATACCCCAGGCTTCACCCAGATGACTCCCTGCCAGGTTTGTCAATCATTCCTCCTTTCCACATCCTGAACCCTGATGAGTGCTGCC
>VZTB01004936.1:0-16443 GCA_013397245.1 Thryothorus ludovicianus | reverse complement strand
GCCTTGAAGCCTCTCAGTGGAAGGTAAATCTGAGCCTTTGCATGCCTGGACTTGTCTCCAAGCCCTCAGCTGTAACATCCTGGTGGCCTGTGGTGCCACTGGGGTGAAAACATCAGTGCTACAACACAGGCAAACAGCGAGGGCCAGCCAGCACAGGCACAACCTCCTGGTAATATTGGACCGAACTCCAGTACTGGCGCTCACATCACTCAGTTGGCCATATTACCAGAACTTGCCAACTGCACAGTACCACAAAAGTGAGACAGCACTCAGAGGAGGGATCACCATCACAGCAGCCTGGTCAGGCTTTAGAGAACCAGCCCAAATGGCTGGGCAGTGACTCAGCCCTCGGCAGCGTTTCACAGGGCACTCTGGGAGCACACAGAAGTATTTTAAGTGAGAGGACGCTCGGTGTTCTCAGTGCCAGACACAGAACCAGTGTATGGTAGGCAGTTCCCAAGTGCTTACTCTCGGGCTACATCTAACCTGGCTGAACACCAAGGCCCTTTGCTGGCAAAGGAACAAGTCTCTTCCAAAAACCTACTCTAATTACGGCTGCTCTCAGGGCCCTTGTAAACATCAAGTCCCACTTCCCAGCTCTTGTGTTTCCTTTTCCTTCAGCAACAGGATTTTTAAAAGAAAGATAGTTTTCTGGGTCAGGAGACTCTAAGAGTCTACACATTAGAACAGTTTGATAGGAAAGTCATAATACTTGTAATTCCCTGAGATCTTTTATCTTGTGCATCTCAGACAGACTCCAATGGTATCACTTGGCAAGGAGCCAAAAACCTCCGCTACTAAACCAGCATGATAGGATCAGTGCTGAGTGGAGGAAAAGTCAACAAAAATTTCCCACTTTTCCCCGGATTTTCACTCAAACAAACGAGTATGTCACTCTAGTTCCTCACTCAACAAAGTGGCAGTGCCTGAAGGTTGGCCCCATCCTCCCTCAGCAACAATCAATAAAAGTGCAGTGTATTTTCTCTGACTCACTCTCCCACCCCTCTGCTTGTCTAGCAGGCCTCAACTCCTTGGTGGAACAATAGAGATTATGGCACAGCTTTCTAGGCAGCTGTCTGCATCACGTGCTGGAACTCACGATGGGAAGAATTCAAAATTAAAACTATTGCACCACTCACAGAAGATGCCTTAAAAGGAGACCCACAGAAAGCAAGAACTGCGTAATATTCAATGCCAGAAGACCAAGCACCAGATCCAGAGAACTGTTTAGGCACCGAATTTCCACAGATGTCAATGGAAGTTAGATGCTTGAATACCTCTCAGCATCATGCCATTAGTAAAGCAAACTGTAAGGCTGAATTTTCCAGTCATTCTACAATTTCTACAAACTCTTCTTCAACTCTTATGAGGGGCAAGTCCTTCGAAGGAATGTCTAGGAGAATGATCACACATTTGTGCCTCCTGAAAGAAACCATCCAGTTCTCGAAGGAAACAGGCTGGACCTGATAAATGCATGAAAATAAAAAATGAAACCCATCTTTTAGGACATTGTTCAGGTGTCACTGCTTGGCTTCCTAGGAGCTATTTAACTCCATGAATCTGTGAAGCAGGATCCTGTCTCTACTTAGAGCTTACAGAGTGGAAAGGAAGCATCTGACAGGTATTGCATTGTAGAAAAATACCTGAGAGACATAAGCTTCTATTTAAAACTAATAGATTGATTTCAAGTAAGACATAGGCATCAGTGAATTTCACTGGTTCTTAAAACAATATAAAACAAAAACCCCAAGCAAACCCAAAAAAGCTACCACATTAACCAAAAAACTGTCAGAGCTCTGCAACTGAAATCTATAAAGAAACTAAACTTAGCACCAAAGGGCGATCACTTGCCTCATTCAGAAATATAAATCAAAGATACCACCCAAAGGAAAGGGGAAGGAAAAAAAGGCCCTTGTGCTGACAGTTCAGATTGAAATTAATTTGCCCACTTGCAGAAATTCAGAAAGTGTCTGCTCTTGAATTTTCATCTCCACCACATGGCAGCTGCTTTCTCCCAGGGCACACACTCCCACTGTTGTGGGCTGTAGGAGCAAGACAGCCAGCACTGGGAATAGACACGTCCCGTGGTGGCACAGCAAGGAACAGGCACAGCAGCCACTCCACAGGGTGTGCAGAGCTGTAGGTACACAGACAGACAGACTTGTGTCTGGCCCAGGGACTGACAGAGGGGAAGGTGTCACAAATATAAATCTCAGGCCAGGGAGCCAAAGAACTCAGCTGAATTTTAGTCACATGGGTATCTCTGAGTTTCCCTTGGCTGCCTGGATCAACTGTAGCCCAAAGTTGTAAAACCTGCCCACAGCTGCTCTGCTCACCCCCAACCTGATGTTTCACACTGTGACTTTATGCAGGCTTGTTCGGATCTAACAAGGTCCTTATTTTTCTACAATGCAGGAAATAAGGAAACCAGCCATCAATTATTAGAAGCGCAGCAGATCTGAGCCGCGTGGCTGTAAAACAGATTTTTCTTTAATGAAACTGAGCTGGCATTTGCCAGAAATAACAAGTGCCCAAGACCAAAATGTAAATCAAAACTAAAGGAGAGTTTTCAAAACTTTGAATCATTGGTAGCAACAGACAAGCTCAGAAGGAGGTTGGTATGATTTTGGAATGTCTTAAAAATGTGTGACTAATATGACTTCTAAAGACATTATTTGTGAGTTAGTATTTCAGTCTCCCCACAGAAAGAAAACATCATGACCAGAGAGGTCCAAAACGTTTGCTGTAATAACTGTGTTAGTATGTCACTATTGCTGGGCTAGAAAGGAGGCTGAGCCTTTGTTTTCATTTCAGAAAACAAAGAAAGGGAAGACATTAATGCTCAACATTGCCAGTGCCTGGAGAGACTCTCACAACCGTTATCCTTTCCCCAAGTGTCCAGGTTTTAAACCCAGCACTTGGTTTTAGCTGGTCTCAGCCCAGGCCCTGGGAGACAGCAGGTTCCATCACACATCTCTGAGCAGACTTGTCTAGTCCACGAGGAGTGGTGCTGTTTACTGAAGGGAGAGACATAACAAGAGGAAAGAAAGGGTGGGTTTGGAGGAAACATTAGCTGCTAGTGATTCCCTTGCCATAACCACTGTCCAAACTGTGTGACTGTGGATGTAGCAATGCTCCTCCTTCCCTGTCTGTCCCCTACTCTTTGTAACAAAACCCAGGATGAGGGCATAAATTTGGCCTCAGTGGATGCCAAGCCCACGGACTGCAATGCAGAGGGCACATGAAAGAACTGCAGCACCCAGCCTGGAATCCAGTCTTTTACAGACTGCAAGTGGAAACCCTCGTCCATGATTCTGTCACTGAATGTCATTGTCTGTGGTTGAAATTAATAATTTCTTTCATAGGAACATTCAGTCTCTCCGAACACCAGAAGGTTTATCCTTTACTAAACAGGTTTAATTACCCTTGCAGTGAAAAACCCTTCCCTCTTGTTTTATCCTTCTCAGTTTCCAGCAATACCATTCTACACTCAAAAAAGCCCTCATGTATCACTTACTTTATCTTTCACTGCATCTCTGGAAAAGACCAGATTCCCTGTACTCTTCCATTACTCCATAGGTACCACACATGGGTCAGCATCTTCCAGTTCTCCAAATCCTTTGATTTTTCAAAGCTATTTCAATAAGTCTGAGCATTAATCCATCTTCCTGCAACCAGATGATAATTTACAGAATACATCTCTTCTCTAAGCTTTTTAATAATTTATCATATCACCTCATACCCTATTAGAAGTGTTATTTTCTCATACCAGTTGGATGTGACATGCCAGTCCTTTTCAGTGTCACTACTTTCCAGAACATACAGCTATAAAAACAGTTTACAACTCCATGCCAAGGTAGTGCCTCATGTGAATGGCACAAGAAAATACCTGTTGTCCAGTTCCTGATGACTCAAGAAATCAATGTCAAATGCCAGTCACTTCCTGATTTTTATTAAATAAAAATATTCCATTAAACTGAAGGAACAAACTTTACTGGTAGTGGCTTTCTATATTCTGTTGGTATTTCAGCAGAAACTATTCAGTAACACTGGGAACAAAACTCACTTTCAGAGCTGTATACAAAACACTGTCACTGTACAAAATATTTATATCTGGTGTGCATCTCAATTTCTATGGATAAGTCAGCTTCTATTCCTTTCAAAAGGCAACAATATTGTTTTCTACACCACTGTTTTTCTGCCATCGACATTGAATGTGACAATTCAAAATGCATCCAAGAAGTTAAGTCTTATCTACCAACACATTTACCTCTGCCAGCCTCACTCTCGGGCTTGTTATAAAACAAGAACTAGTTTGATGAACTTTTTAAAAGAACAGTTTCCTTCAGCTCCTCTGTTTAATGCCAATTTCTGCCACAACCATCTCTAGATATAAACAGTCTTAACTCCACCTGGGCCATAAGGATGTAGATACAACCAACAACTGAAGGCCAATAGTGCTGCAGGCCCTTCAGTTAAATTTTGTTTGGAAAACAGGATGCACTGCAAATGAATAATAATTCAATGTGAGCCTAATTCAGTATCAATAAGGCTATTTCCTTCTTCAGAACAATGGCTGGCATTTTCTATCCCCAACAGGCAATCATTTGTTAGCAATGGCATGTCCCCAGAATGCCACAGAACATTTCACAACTGCTTTGCACATAAAATCAATCATTTTCCATGCCCAGCTGTCCCACCACTGGCTCTCCCAACTGGTGCTCTTCGAGTCCTTCACTCAGTCTGGTTTTTATTGTATGCCTTCTCAGTGTTTTCTTGACAAACAAATGAGTGGCCAGAAACACCAACATTAGACAAGGAGGGATTTGAACTTTGTTCAGCAAGTCAAAGAGGATAGAAGCCTGGACTATCACAGCTTGAGAGACCTCTTCTAACTCTCTAGTGCCTGAGCAGTTGAGTGGGGGAATTCAAAATGTCACAGGAAAGACAGCTGGGCCAGAAGAATTACATCCACAGTGGGATTTCCATCCAGCCTGTCTTAAAAAACTCCAGTGATAAACACCTGATGCCATCCTTGGGCACTCTATGTCAGAAAATTAGGATAGTCCTAGAAAGTATCTTTCCTAGTGTCAAGCCCACATAATCCCTGTGGAAGGATAAACCAATCTAGAAGACACAGAAGGTGCTGAAGATCAGGTTCATTTCACAAAACATTTAGTTACCAAGAGAGAAAACCTACAGCCACACTCAGCTCAGAAAGGATTCAACAGGAGATTTCCTTCTGGACCAGCAGAACAAGACCAGTGCCTCTGACAGATGTGTGGGCACCACACACACAGACTGTAACTCTCATCTACAAATCACTCAGTTTAGAAGCTCCTTCCCATATATAACATATTCTGAATCAGGGCTGCTCATCAAACTAGCAAATGCTACAGTCAGCAGCCTTCACACTGGAACCTGTATCCAATCTCTCAGGTTGTCTTCTCTAGTGGTAGTTAGTGTCATAATTCATTTTTATCTAAATGCTAGCTGGCTATGAGGTTATTTTTCACTGAGTTTTTTCTCAAATCTCTTACTATTTAGCATCCAGAACTACCTCCCTGTCTCTTCAGAGTGACTGCTTGCTGCCGAAACATCTGCCCCATGCATAAAACTTCTTTATCACCTCCAGTGTTTACTGTTCTTAATTTTCAAGTCTTCCAGAAACTTCTCCAACAGCTAATTAAAAAAAAAAAAAAAATCTATTGTTGGCATTAACACTAGCCCTTAGCAAGGAAAGCTCCCCAAGCAGGTTAGTCTCATTTTGAGAAATTCAACCTGGGTACCACTGAGGCTGTAGTCTCTGCAACACACCAATTTTTTTCATTCTAACATGTCAAATAAACTGCACTTGTAGCCAATGCTATCCTACATTTCAGCTGAAAACACTGCTGATGATTAATCATCCCAGTGCTTTGCTCTCACCTCCTACGTTTGGTCCCTTTATGTCAGCTTTCTATGACTACTCATTCAGAACATATCCACTTGTGAAAGTACCTATGGAACTGGCAAATGTAAAAGCAACAGGTATAAAAGTGCATTTTGACAAAGCAGTTTGAGTACTTATGCCAGCAACCTTTGCCTAATAGCTTCTGACAGGATGCAGTATAAGAGAAAGGAGACCTCATATGAATAAAGATTCCAATAAAAGCCACCCTGACAGATTTTGAGTATTTACACATCCACCAGACAAAAAGCTATTTGCATCAGTTGCCATGCTTCCACTCATTTAGCCCACAATTCAAGTAAGTTACAACCCTGTATACATATACATATATACACATATATTTAAAAATAAACTAACAGCACAGTGGCACAGTAAGGAGGCCAAGAGAATAGAAAGAAAAGGTCACTAAGACTCAAGGGCAGGGAAAGAGCAACAGGGCTCTAGTGGTAAATATCCCCTTAAATTTCCTTCATATCCATCAAAATCAGAGAGATGCTGAAATGCACGGGGATCTTTGTTCTGAAAGGAGAACCATCCACACATTGTCTGTAGCTTATCTCCACAAAACTGACAAGTCAGCAAATCTCAAATAGCTCAAGAACTCAGAGAAAAGGAATAAAAGCCAATTTGTGGTAAGTTGGCAGGAGGAAAAATAAGAAGCAAACTGTTCAGATTAAAAGCGTGAGATGTCTTTTTCTTTTGCCAAGTGAGTCCATACTTAAGAGGACAAATTTTTATGCATAAGCCCTCCAGAGCTCAAGTCTGCCTCCTTTTTATCCACTCTCGGATTTAAAATGGCATCACTTCAGATTTGCACCAGAGTTAGGGACAATGGGATCAGGCCAGTTCAGTTTGAGTTGAATATAAACCAGCTCTGATAACTTCAAGGAAACTGAACATTACAACAATCAGATATCAAGCAAGAAGGAATTTGCTTTTCTTGTTCAAGTCCTGCAGACAGTCTCAGCTGTGTGCAAAATCTGTTCTGCCAGAATGATGAGGGAACCTTGCCCCTCAAAAAGCCCAGGGACACACAGTCAATCAGGTGATTTTTGCCTCAAGAAAAACATACCCAAAGAGACTTTGCCATCTGCTGGGGGGCAAGAGCAATCCAGAAGACTGGGGGGTGGGGGACAGAAATTTTCCTCCAAACAGGTCCTTTATTCTTGGCCATGTCCAACACAGCCTCCTTTCCCTCAACTCAGCACAGCAAGCGCTAAAATAAACGGGAGATTTGTTCCTCTGCAACAATTCTGCAACTGGCAGCACAATCCAGATGCCAAGCAGCAAGAAGCCCAACTCAAATGTTCCATTAAAAACCCCACCCTCCCCAAGATAACAAAGGTGGATTTTGCACTTTTCAGCACTCACGCTCACGGGGAGTCACCAACAAGGGCAAACACCACGACCCTCGTGTAGCCAGGAGAGAAACCCAGTCCATGCAAGTGCCACAAGCTGCAGTGTCACATCCTGCACCTCCACAGATCAGACCCCAAACACAGCACAGCCACATCATCCCAATGCTGCACCTGAACAAACTGTCTCTCAGCACAGAAAAATTAGGCTGGCCTTGAGAGTTTGCCCAAACAACTGCCAAAGCTGGCTTGTCCTTCTCTACACCATACTCTGCTAAGCTCTCACTGTAGAAATATCATGACCAGTACACAGTTTTGCCCCAAAATGATAAAAATAGTACAGTCAAGAACAGAATTCAAGCACCCTTGTCCTGTTCATCCAAAATATATACTCGGCCATGTTGGCTGCTGGCACAATCCTTCACCACTTTTGCCTGTTTCACACACAATGGCTGATCACACCAGCTTTATACCCATGCAGTCTTGAAAAAGAGAAGTTGAAGGTGAATGTGCTGTGCTAACTGACCTTGGCACCTGAGCTACTGGGCTACAAGTGCTTGCACACTTTTTTTCTCCAGGAGAGAATTTAACACTTGGATCTTCTCTTCTGTGTCTCAGTAGAGCACGGAAGGAATTTTCAAAAGTATTCAATACTGGCCTCCTGAAGTCAACTCCCTGCAATTTCAGCAGGAGCAAGAGGGCAAAGCAAGAGTTATGAAACCTTATGTTAATCCCTTTCTAGGATTTTCCCAGAAAATACTGGGTAATAAACCAAAAATTTCCTATTTTATCTGTTCTCACTTTAACTCTCTCTTCTCTGTCCAGCATATATGAGGGGTGGGAGGTAGGCAGGACCTTCATAAGGAACATAAGTGCTGACTTAGAGTGAAGTGAGTCCTTCTGAACACAAACTGCTGCTTTCCTTGAGAACCCTTCCTGTCTTATTTATTCTCCTCTCTTCAGCCACTGCAGAGATGTTCCATCAAAGAGCACAACTTGCAGTCATCCTGACTGATCACTCCCTCTCAGTGAAGGATTTAGGTTAAATCAAAGCCAGCTGCTTCAGAGAGGGGCAGGCAGCTAAGAAGTTAAACAAAATAATAATAAAAAATGCAATCTAGAACCTACATAGATAGGAAATCTACTCCTGTGGTTCAAATAAATAACTCTAAGGTATTTAAGCCTCATGCACAGAAAACAATTTTGTAACTTTTTAAATCATCCTCTGCATTGTTGTTCTGCCCTAATAACTCTGAAATGTGCTACTCATCTCTCCCAGTTAAATATCCTGTTTCACAAGCCCACTCCTAGATATCTGAAACTGCTCAGCATTTCTATCTAGCTTTAGGCATCTAGCATTCCAAAGAATTAATATTTAAACTTATTATAAAGGAATGGGGATTGCGTTAAGCATGTAGTATTTAGCAAAACATTCATGCCAATAAACTGCTGTGTTGTTTGTCTGAAGAACATTTATCATCCTTTAAACTCAGAAGAAAGATTATGCTCCAAAACTGACACATGTATCTATTTTCCTTTTAATACAACCAAAACTTAGATAGGATTAGAGGGTGGAAGCTATCAAATTTCAATTTTAACAATATGCTTAAAATTATATTATCTTTCTTTGCCTTGGGGATTGTTGACTCCAGTATTTAAGTGACTTAACCATAGCAAATTGTGAAAAAGCAGTGAATCACAGCACTTATTTTAAATAATCCTAGACTCTCTATCCCTTCTAGGGAAGAGCCTCATGTTAACATTTTTTACACATATTACTGTTCTTATATCTCTTGATTATAGATAAAAGAGAAAAGAAAACTCTAACCTGTTGCAAGACATCACTAATTGGTATTTTTCCTCTTATATTAGCCTTTGATTTACACCTCACATACGTTCTCCCAAACCAGCACATGTAATTTATTTACAGCACTGGAAGGCAGGCAAAATACATCATCTACTGTTATACAACCTTCTACAAGGTATTAAAATACCAGGCCCCTGGAGACACACTTCATATAGTGCAGCAAGTTCCAAAATAAACCAAACCACTAACCCCTTAAGCATTTAAAACAACAATGGACATCTGTATTAAAAAGTTAGTTTTTTACTGTATTGGATGATGTCGCCTAAGTGTCATTTTTCCCTCTGGCCAATATGCAAACAACATGTAAGAATGAATTTTACTTTCTCCTCATTGTAAAACAACTACATGCTACAGCTCTCACAAAGTCCTCTTATCACACCCGTAAATGCCAGAATTTCGTGTAGTTTATGATGTTTTCCATTCATTTAACCCTGAGAATAAATTTGGTGCCATAAATTCAATCCCAGTGCTCCTTACCAATCCATTCGGTAAGATAATCACATATACATACAAACATAACGATGCAGAAGTCAAATAGAATTATTAGAGTAAAGCAAAACAGTTGCTTGAAGTAAAAAGATCTTAAGAACTCTGAGTTGATTTAGATGAACCTTGTAATGCTGAAAACCTTAAAATAATCTAAAATACAGAATTTGGATCGATTTCCTACTGCAGCTCTGGCAACGTCTCATCTGTTTTACAAGCAGTCCTCTGTCTACAAATAATCATTAACAATCATTTCATACAGTCAAGCTAATGACTGTAATAAAAAAATTTAAAAAAAAAAAAAAAAATAAGAAGTCCTTGTTCCAGGTAACCAGCGAAGCACAGATTCTCAGAACAAAAAGTTCAGCTTCCAACCGAGCTTTCACATACAGGGCGCCAGAAACGTAACAGGAGGGGAAGGAGAAAGGGGAACTCTTTGCTTCTATTCTTCAAAGCCTGTGTGGAAAGGTAGCGCCGCGCTAGATGGTTATCGGAACGGAGAGGGACCGGCCCTGCCTTTTCTCTGCACGCCCCATTTACAGGCAATAAAACGGCCCGAGTGGCTTTAACTGCTCGTTCTTTGTCACTGGAACGCTCCCTGCTCCCGGCACAAGATAACAGCTGTGCCATATTCCCAAACACATACTTTTGCTATTGTTTGCACATTTTGCGGGGCAAGATTACGCCGTGGCCCGATCCGTGAGCGCTGCCCTCGCTGCGGAACCCTGTATTCCGGCAATGTGCTGGGAAACAGCGATGGGGGGCTGAGGAAAGAAAAGAGCAAACAAACCCCGGTCTATTAAAAGGCGTTTCAGGCACTGGGAAATGATTACTAGATTGCACGCCTGGTTCGAGCTTGTTGGCATACAATGATAGAAATCTGGAGTGCAAAATGGAGTGGTTTACATCTATTTTCCCTCTCCAATTACCCTGCCATCAACATCTTCAACAGTTCTAAAATCACTAAAAAGCAGAATTTCTAGAATAATGGTAATTATGGTACTGAGCATGGAAATTATATTCCCAGTACTACAGATTTCTCTCATAGCCCATACATTATTCCACTTCCTAGCTTACAGATGGATTTAATAGAAACTTGTTATTTGTTCTACAAGCTTTTCCCTGTACACAGGAAAAAGAACTTCTGTAATATTAGGATTGAAATACTGACCCAGCTAAAGTTAGTGGCAGGACTCCTACTGATATTAATAATTCAGAGTAAAAATCTGTCCTTATTCAACCAAAAAAACCAAACCACTTTACTGTAATGAAGCAGTACAGTCTCCTAAAAGACATTTACTTTAAATTTAGCAGTTTCAGTAAAAAGAATCTTGAAGCCCTCCCAGAATATAATCTCAAATACACGAAAGATTCTCAGCATACACTTTACAGTTTATGTGTACACAGGGTTGAAGTCTTAAGATACAATTAATGTATTCAGGTATATCTAAATGATAATTTAGAATGCTCTATGTCCAAAAATTTGTAGCTGATGAGACTGCTCACAGAAACATACTTAACCACTTGCAAGATGTAAACTTTAATTTTTCTTCTTACTAGAAAAGAAAGGATATTTTTCTTCTCACTCCACTTAGGCCAGTATATAACAACCTCTATTACTGTAGCATATTCAAGACAGAACAGGAGATTTCTTATTAACTTCTATTCCTTCAAACAAAAATCAAATTTAAAAAAAAACTTCTAATTATTAGACTTATTTCCTTGTTGAGAGCAATCTGACATTATCTGTTATTCCATATAATTCTACACAATATTAAAACAGACACAACATTTATTCTCTTCAGCTTTTCTAGTAGCTATAGTTTTTTCCATGAAGCAGGAAAGAGGTTTTTTTGCTTTTACTTTACAAGTACTGAATGCCTTTATATGACTGGTTGATAATTAGATCTCCTGGTTTGCATTTGCTAAATATTCTCCACTAACGATTCCTAAATTAAAATGGATTTAATGATTAGATACAATTAAACTTCTTTTAAATTAAATCCATGAAAGTCCCATCTTCAAGTCAGTGACTGGTCTTGCAACACAAATCATTAGAAGAACTTCCTTCAGCAGCAAGTAACTGAAAGTTATTTGCCCATTCAAGACAAGTAAGCATTATAGGCAATTTAAGGGAGGAGAGGACAGTCACAATTTCTCCCAAATGAATTTATGAACACATTCTCCAATTTGCAGTTTCTTCTTCTTTCTCCCCTTAGAAAACAAAATTAGAGGGGGGAAAAAAAAAGACCACAAAATAAAAATATAGCCCTGCAACTGCACATTCTGTTCAGTCCAACCTTCCAATTTCTTTTTGTAGCACAGTTCAAATGCAGCAAGGGAACTAGAGTAAAAACTAGAAATAATTATTACTACAGCTCTACATAAAACTGAGAGTTAGAGATCACCATACCAGTGAACCTGTCCCTATCTCCTTATCAGCTCATATTTTATCATATTTATCAGCTCTAAGCAGTCACACTTGCTCCAATGGGATAATGCAGGAGAAGACAGATATGGTTTAAGAAAAAAAAATGGCAAGATCAGGCCCAAGACCAGTCAATTCACCTAGTAAGTCATATAACCAAAGTATATTCTTTTGCCTAAGATCCCAACAGTATAAGCTGTTACTTTCACAAGGACAGTCCTGACAACCAAGGAAATAGTCACAGGGGGATTAAATGGCAAGATTTACCTCTCCTTCTCAACAGCAGAAGGAAATTAATACATTTCAATACATTGGCTGTGTGTTTGCTGAAAGCAGCTACAGTTAACAACAAACAAAAAAAAAAATCCAAGCTGTTTTCTCCTTGTCTGAATAAAACAAACTCTCAACAAGGAAACATCCAACTACTGCAACTTGACCAGCTTATTGTTTTGCCCACTGTAAGTTAATATCTGAAGTGCTTGCTGCAAAGGTCCAGGCCATTTGGATGATTTCCCAGTGGCACAGCTAACAGGATAAATCTCGTCATTTCTACTGAGTCATGAATTAGGTACACTGAACAAAACTGGAAAAGAATGAAAAGGAGAAGTGTTTCCTGGTAACAACCATAATCAATGTCATTTGGAAACTGAGATATTTGGCATCTTTATAGATTACTCTTTTGTCACCACTAAAGCCTTCCCAAAAGCTTCTTCCCTGTAGACAGTAAATATTTTGCTCTGTGTTACTTTTTAAAACTGTAATACCGTAGCATGAATTCAGCAACACGGAACCAAACCCAGAATCCCAGGAAAACACTGTAAAATGGACTTCACACCTTATGGTACAGTTATTCTATGCCAAATGCCTTTAAAAAGCAGTGTCTGCATGCAAATATTCTGCCTTGTGACACCCAGGGAAATCAATGACCAAGAAAAGCGTGGTGCCTATCCCAGGCAGTCACTTCAGGAGGGGTTGGCTGGGTGCAAACTGGGCATTTATTTTAAACAGCTCCCAAACAGAACAAAACACAAAGCACAGTTCCAAAATACTGGTATTTTCAGCAAACAACCAACAGCTCCATCCTGAAAAGTTTAGACCCAAATGATCTGATTCCCAGAAATAATCCTCACCACAACCCCTCTAAGTTTTTGTTTGGCTGTTCAGAAAGTCCAAAAGTCTTGCTCAGGCACGGAAGCATTTTGCAGGATCATAACTTAAACACTGTGAAGCAGCAGAGTAACACCACAGAGACATTACAACAGCAGGATACTTCTTCCCCATTGTGATTACTTCAAAGCTACCCTTTTTATTAGTAGAGCAGTGTATCATTTTGATTCTTTCCTTTTGGGAAAAAAATAAAATTAAAAAGTAAGACTTGTTTAGGAAAAAAAAAAGCTTACAGGCAACTATAAAAATTGGTTTTGCTCTTGTTAGAGAGCATCTTTTACACTCTCTACTTGCAAGCTTTCAACTGTGGATAAACCAAAACCAGGAGGCACATTCTGTAATCTAAGCCAGGCTGCAGAGGGAATTACTGGGTACATGGCACTCTGGGGCTGGAGAACAGGAGACACACGGCACGACGGGCTGAAATCAAGCTGTCATCAGTTTCCTTCCCAAAACTTTTTCACTGGGTAAACCTGAGTATTTCCCTCAATTCCACTTCTCAGCTTTATCTTGGTATAGCACATCCACATGCAGCTATCCCAGTCCTTTGTGTTCCTGAGAGAAGCAGGGTTGGTGGGAGATGGTTTGTACTGCTCCTTTGAAGAGCAGCAGCTCTCCTGTCTGCAGCACAGCCAGCTTTAGATACACTCTGATTTTTGAGCTGGAGCACAGTGAGCACTCCAAAATGCCCCAGTGGACATTAAAGTACTTGCTGACACTGTCCAGGTCAGAAGGAGCAGCACATCCCAAACATTTTAAATCAGACTCAGAATTTTACTTTGACTTACTCTAACTCCTCCTGAAAATGTCTTCTGGGGAGGGGGGGGAGCAAAACCAAACCAAACCAAAAAATCACCAACAAAGAAACAACAGGAAGCCACCCAAAACACTCAGTATTGCCATCTTTGGAAAAATCCAACATTATCCATCAAATCCTCTTGCTCAATTAAATGAACCCTATCCTGCCCATGGACAACTCCTACTTATTCCCATGACTCAAGTCACCCATACACTGAAGCAACCACAAGGTAACACCCTGGACAGAAAACACACCAAAAAAACAGCAAAAAAATGGAAAACACTTTTTTTCCCCCAGTGGTGAAAACGGGAAATTGATCAGTCAGGAAAGATGAATTAGGAACCTTCTCCCATGTCCACCTACATCTACTGTAAAAAACCCAAGTGAATGCAAAATTAAATTCTTCCTCTTTCCCTCCCTACACCCCTGCCCTCTGCAACAGCAAGAGGGATATGCATGAAAAGAGGGCTAAACAGCTCAAAGGAAAAATGATTTTAAAAGTGTTTCAACAGTCTGCCTGGACAGGGCAATGCATGGGCAGGATTTTAAGCTAGTATGAACCCTGTCAAGTGCCACCCACGTCACCCATGGGACCACAAGGGACCAGAACACCCCGAGTCCCTTGCACAGGCAGCAGCTGCAGCAGCACAGAGGTACAAAACCTCACAGCTCTCCCCTTACACACTGTGAATCCTCCTTCTCCCCCCTCCAAACAGCAGTCTGTGTAACAGACCTTCATTTCATTCCTGCCAAACATTAACAACCTTTTCTTTTTTTTTTAAATCAGGAGAGAAGAATTGCAGCATTAACAAACAGAAAAATAAAAAAGGTAATTTATAACCTGCTGCTCCACTCTGTCTGTATTCAGTGGTGATGAACAAACACATCCTAGAGTCTGTAGGACAGACCTAGCACACAACGAGGTGTTCATTAACATAACTTCACAGCAATGAAAGGTGCCATCACCCTAGGTAACAAGCTCACAAAAGAAAATGTCACTAGTCCAAGGGCATGTAGCCTACTTTTAATTTTCAGAAGAATGGACAGAACTGGAAAAAATCCCAGCGGGAACAGTCTTACACCGACAAGATAACTGCACACACACATCTAAAACAGAGAGTGGAAACGAAGTGATAAGAAAAGAAGAAAGAGAATTATCTTTTAACATTACAGAAAACACTGTCTTAATGTTAATAACCTTAGGTGTACATACGTCTACATATAGCATAAAGAAATGCTCCAATTCCCTCTGAGCTCATCCAGTGATACCTTTTAAGGACTATTTTAAAACTGAATTTTGATTAACAATTTTCGGCTGAGTTAACAAGTTCTGGCTGAAAAGTGTAATTAACAGATTTTCAGTAGGCAACTCCTAACCCTATTTCAGTGCCACTTCTGCAACGATGGACAGCTGAAAATCAGGCATTTGTTAACTAGCAGAATTTGACCTTTCGGGCACCAGGAGCTCCCAAGTCTGAGGATTCACCGCCTGAATCCAGCATTTGTAACACCTCCTTGAAATACAAACTATAAAATCCAAGCAACCGTGGTGAAACTGCTGAGTAAGAACCGGGCATTTATTGTCAGCCAAGCACGCTCACAAACAAACACCCTGCACGCAGCACAGACCAGCCCAGTTTTCAGCACCAACCCCAAAACAACCACCTTTGAGACGTGGCCGCAGGAGCAGCACCCGCTCAGAACAACTAAACAAGACGCTGGTCTCGAGATTTTTTTAAATACTATTGAACGTAGCTTCACATTGGAAAAGCATGGTCTGGTTTATCCTGTCCCTCCAAGGTTCTCAGGAAAAAAAAAAAAAAAAGTTTTAAAGCTTGAAGTTAAATAAACAAGTTAGAAAATACACTGAGGATCAAAAAGGGAGGAGGAGGGGGAAAAAAAGCTTGACACGTTTTTATTTGTTTGGTGAATAGGTTTTTGGTGATGATAGTGTTCATTTAATGCATTTTCAAACTCACCCTTCACGCTTTGATGTTTCTGCTGCTGGAAATAATCTTTCGAGCCTCTAGCGCATCGCAGCTCCTGCGCCCTGGGCAGAATCGGAATCCTCTCGAATATGCTGGGTCGTTTGGGGATGAAATCTAGCAGAGGCGCTGACATTCCAGGGGGGCTCTGCTGAGGCTCCGTGTGGTCACCGCCGTTGCTGACAGACACTTTAAAGGACATCTGAGGATTCAAGGGAGCTTTAGCAGCGCCGGGACGGGTCACCCGCGGCAGATCCTTCGGAGGCGCTCCCTGGCATTTGTCGGTCACCTCGACGCGGGCGCTGCCTTTCTGACCCGCGGCGAGCTCGCAGTGCATGTCCGCTTGCCGGGGCCCTCGCCGCTCTCCTGCACCGAGCGGCACACGGGCTGTCAGCGCGGGCAGCCG
>VZTB01004935.1:234429-248362 GCA_013397245.1 Thryothorus ludovicianus | reverse complement strand
CACAGCAAACAGGCTGCAGCCCAGCACAGACTTGGGGCAGCTCTGCACAACCCATCACATCTTTGTGCCATTTGGAACAGAGGCCCTAAACCTGGGCAATAACTCTGCAAACTACAGCTACTTCCACATGAGCTCATTTTACAGTTGTGGGGCTAAAAATTTCCTCAAAGGAGAAAACAAAACCTAAAGATGAACCCTGCCTTCCCACAAGGGAGAGGCTGCTCCACAGTCATGAAATAGATCCCCTATTCTAGAAAAGATCATACTCAAACCCTCATTCTCCTTCTGAACCAAAGTGTAAAAACTACCATGTTTGGTGGGGCAAAGCCATTTCATCTCAAAGTTCAGGTTCTGCTTTGTTGTGTTACAACTGTACCTCTATCCTAGTTCACAGTGAAATGATGTACCTCAGGTTCATCACTGCAAGAACAAATATCAAATGAGATGGATTTGCCTTCTTGAAGTAACTCACTTTAGCCCTGCTCAAACAAGGACATTTAATGGACACAAAAAAGGTGGTTACAAACTGAACCTTCGTGAATTTGCAATAGGCAGGAAATTTCTAGGTGAGAGTTTCACTCCCCCCTGAGACTGGCAGTTTTTTCCTTATCAAAGTTTTGTCAGGTAGGAAAGCTCAGTTTTGTGCAGCTCTGGTGATTCCAAGCAGCTCAGCTAACATATCCACCCATGTTTGGACAGTGATAGAGAGAGGCTGGATTTTGGCATCTAGATAAAGATTCCCCAGTATCGTGTGTGTGCAGTCTTTTTGCAAGGATCTCTATTCAGTTTATTTTGCATAATCTTTTTTACCATATGGGGGGAGAAAAGAACAAAACCTCTCTTAGACATCAGCATCTTTCCTAACCAGAGCTCTCTTCTATGGGTGATACATTCTCCTGGCATTTCTGGTAGGGTAAGACTTCTCTTGGCTCTGACAGATGCTGAGGATAACACACTGGAAAAGGGGACTATTGCCATCAGGACGTACTTTTCAGCATTTCTCTATTAATGTTTAATGATTGTTTTCTCCAGCAGAAGCTCCTGGCTGGACATTAAGAAGCCTCTGTGTCAGGATGTCCAATTGTTAACTTCTCTTTCTGCCTAAATCTCTGAAATTTTAACTGAAGGAGGGCAAAAGATTCAGAACATTCTCAGGAGCCACTGGAGGGTGTAAAGTGAAACACTTCAATCATTAACATCAAGGGAGAAAAACATCCCTTTGGCTTCCCTTGCCCAGTTCCTGTGGCTGTGGAGGGGATGAATGGCCAGGGGGTGACCCCACAGGCCAGCTGGACATGGGCCCCATGGGTGTGATTTCAGTGGGAGATGGTCACAGCCCAGAGGGACAGCACCTGTCCAACAGCCCGGGACTGTTCTTTTCTCCCCTTCCTAGGGTGGAGTGTGGTCCCTGGTTCTGCACTTGGGAGGAGTTGTCTGCAAACAGCCCACACTGGTGGGAGGTCCTGAGACAGACTAGCATGGGCTTGCTCAGGACATGTGTCCTGAATATGGGATATTTCTCTTGCTGTCTACTAAATCTGCTGGTTCTGCTGGATTTATAACTGGTTTAGCACAGACCATTTTTTGGTCTCTTTCTCTGCCTGTAACTGAAGAGGATGCCATCCTTGAGTGCAGTACAGGAATGCTGAGCTTTCCCTCTCACTAACATGAAATCAGCTTTGTCTCACTCTCTGCATCACCCAAATAACTTTTCCCTGCCCTTGCAGGTAGCACTGCTACGTGCACACGCAGGGGAGCATCTGTTACTGGGAGCTGCCAAGAGGTCCATGGTGTTCAAGGATGTCTTGCTACTAGGTAAAAACTGCACTTCTGCTCCCAGCCCATCTGCTTCTGTGACGCTTCCCTGCTGGGGTGAAGGAGAGGGTGGTTCAGTGTTTGTGGACATCCTTTTTGCAGGGTAGTGGCTTGAGCTGTTCTGAATTTTATCAAGCACAGCCCAGCCTTTGGGTGCAGCTAGGCCTGGCTGACATTGACATCAGAGTTGGGGACAAAGTGTGAACATTCATGGTGCACCCTCAGGTTTGTGTAAGCAGGCTGTGGTGGGATTGAGAAAAAAGCTCTCACTCTTCGGTCAGCTTTTCCTCACATGAGTAGCTCCTGTGTGATGCAAAGCTGCTCTGGAAACACAGATCAAAATTTCTGATGTTCTGAGGCAGGGTAGGGGCTGAAGTGGGAACTTTTTAATTCCTCCACCCCCAAAACTATCTCAGCATTAGTTACCTGCATTTTGAACTTCTTGTCACCCTGGATAAGTCTTGAGCAATGACAAGGTGACAGTCTCTGTGCTGCTTGTCTGAAGGGAATGATCACATCATCCCACGGAACTGCCCCGAGCTGGTGGAGGTGAACCGAGTGGCCATCCGCATCCTGGACGAGCTGGTCCTGCCCTTCCAGGAGCTGCAGATAGATGACAATGAATATGCCTGCTTGAAAGCCATCATCTTCTTTGACCCAGGTATGCCCCAGCTTGGTGAGGGTTACCATCAGAGGGGCCTAGTCTGGATTATGCTGACTAACACCAGTGCTGAGTGGTGGAAATGCTGCCTGGTCTCCTACCTGGGCCAAGCTGTTCTTAGGGAGGGGAGAAGTCAGCGTAAGAAGGGAAAAATTGTCCAGCACAGCAGTGGGAAATCAGAGGCAGCTCACCTCAGGCTGTGCCCAGACTTCACGCTGTGACCGAGAGGCAGCTCCCAGGGGAGCAGGCTGCAGGGTTTGCCGTGGGTTGTTGCAGATGCCAAGGGACTGAGTGACCCGTCCAAGATCAAGCGGATGCGGTACCAGGTGCAGGTGAGCCTGGAGGATTACATCAACGACCGGCAGTACGACTCGCGGGGCCGCTTCGGGGAGCTGCTGCTGCTGCTGCCCGTGCTGCAGAGCATCACCTGGCAGATGATAGAGCAGATCCAGTTCGTCAAGCTCTTTGGCATGGCTAAGATTGACAACCTGCTGCAGGAGATGCTGCTGGGAGGTGAGCACCTGAGGGTCTGACAAGAGCCTCTCGTTGTTCCCCAGTTATTGTCCCCTTGAGACCCTCCTTAGTCACTGCTCCTTGTCCAGAAAAGTCAGAGACAGCCAGTCTTGACTCACACAAAATCATCTCCCCTGTCCTGGATGAGGGTAACCAAGGGTCCTCTGCTTCTTCTCACCTAAAGAGATGCATTAGCTGTGCCTCTGTTTACAGAGGCATCCCCAGCCCTCTGCACATGACCAAGCTTTGCTGTGCACCCCCTGGATTCCTACCTGGCAGCCGTTTCTGTCAGAAGGGGCTCATCAAAACAAAAAGGACTGAAAGCTCAGGTTGAAAGAAATCCTAGATTTTCTAGTGGGAGCATCCAATGGGACAAAACAAAATGAAATGTTCCCACTGTACTATTCTTCATTTGGAGGTGTGACCAAGGAATATAATCCTGTGTAAGAGGATGTGCAGGCAGCAGGCAGAGGATGCCTCCAAGGCATCTATGGAGGGAAAAGGGCAGGGCGTGCTCCAGTCACAAAGCCTTGGACACTTGGGTGCAGTGGGTCTGCCCATCTGAACTGTCTCCTTCTGCCATTGGGCCAATTAATGTCTTATGCATGTCCTTAGGTTCATCAAGTGAAGCGCCGCACACCCACCACCCCCTGCACCCTCATCTGATCCAGGAGAACCTGGGAACAAACGTCATTGTGGCCAACACAATGCCTCCTCAGATGCACAACGGGCAGATGTGTGAGTATATCCAGAGGGACACAGAGCTCCAGGGAGAAACCAGGAGCTTTCCACTGAGGAGGTAGTTTCTACCTTGCAAGGAAATCTGCAAGCAAGACAAAGTCTCTGGTAATGAGTGTGTGAGAAATTCCTATGCAGAAAGGAGGGAAAGACAGAGAGGTGGGTTAGATTAGATTAGGCCAGGCTAACTGATTCAACAAGACATTCCTTGGCAGACTGTAACTGTTATATAGCCCTTAAGGGATGAATGATCCTATCTAGAGCTTAGTGAAATCAGTGCAAAGGCTCCCCTTCCCTTGAGTGGTTCAGACACACCTCAGTTTGTCCTCTGCAAAACACAGGAGGATCTGGCCCACCACATGGGGCCACCACTGGGGACCTTGTGCTGAGATGACTTTGGCTGACCAAGGTCAAACATTTGGTTAGTGCAGGTCAAAATGTCAGCAGCTGCCCTTATTTGTTGGTTGTTGTGGTTCTCCTGGGCCATCAAACCATGCCTGTATGTCTGGGCTGCCCTACAGGAAACACACAACACCTTAAGGGCCTCTGCTGTGCTGACGTGTGAACCCTGCATGACTGAGGACAGATCCCAGTGCTGTCAGGTTTGTGAGGCCTCTTTTTAATTTGATTTCTCTCTCTTCAGCTACTCCAGAAACTCCACAGCCTTCTCCACCCGCGGGCTCAGGATCAGAGCAGTACAAGCTGCTGCCTGGAGCCATTGCAACCGTGGCAAAGCAGCCCACGTCCATCCCACAGCCTGCCATCACAAAACAGGAGGTCATCTAGCACCCCCAGAGCAGCCAGCCTCCTTTAGAACACCGTGTGGGAGAACAGCCCAGACTGACTCTGCCACTGTGAAAAGAGAAGCCATCAGAGCTCCCTGGGCACGGACACACGGACTTGCTTTTTGGACTCACCACCACCAAAAGCTGTCTTCCTGCAGCTGCAGACAGCATGTGCCATGGGCAGCCCCAGAGTCCCAGAACTAAGGCTGAAGCCTTGCTGAAACCCTCAGTCCTTGTGAGGAGGGCCAGAGATTCCTGCCTCCCTCTGTGGGGAGGTCACAGTGACTGGCTGGGGACAGGCTGTTGCCCCACTGCCACCTCAGCATTGGCTCAGCCCATGGCAGATCCTGTGAACAGGCAATTCCCTGTGAACAGGCAGTTCCCTGTGCCGTGGGAGTGGGGGGCTTCCCTCCCACAGCTGTGCCAGCACCCCTGACAGACCCCAGTCCAGCCAGACCTGGTGGAGGTGGAAGCTCCCCCAGGAGCTTCACAGCAGGTGAAGCACATGGGGTTTGCCCTGGCAGAACTGCCAGAACTGCTCCTCAGCCTTGGCTAGCCCCAGGTCTTTGTGTGGTGTCACCTTCCAGCACACTAAGCCCCCCCAGCCAGATCTAACAAACCTTTTCAAAGTCTGGCCCACCAAGATACTCCACTATTTGGATCCCTCTGCTCTGGAGGGGTTTTGATATTTCGATGCCATGCCTGCCCTCTCACCACGATGCTCAGAGGGGCAACCACTGCCAAGCCCTTCCCTTGCACCACTCACTGCCTCCTGGGAATTTGAGGGACCATGGGATTCCAGAGATTTCAGCTAATGGGATGGGGTCACCCCTTGACAGACTGGCAGCACTGCCCAAAATATCACTGCCCAACTACTGCTGCTCAGCAGTCAGAAGACCACCACTGGTTCCTATTTGGAAGGAGGTGGGGGAAAGATGTAGGAAGGGGAGAGACTTATGGGCTGAGAAGAGCTTGAGCTTCACAGATTGGACCCAGGTCTTGGGCTTTTGAAGTGCTGAGAGCATTGGGACCCAGGATCTCAGTTCAGACCCAGCTTTATTGCTAAGATATGCCCACAATCTCCAGTGCAGTGCCACTCCTTCAGCTTAGAGTGAGTGGCTGATAAAAGATTTATAGATCTTCATAACACGATAAGAATTCGTTATGACTCCTTCAGACCTCTGAGAGCTGGAGAGCACCAACCTCAAATAGACAATTCTTCAAGTCCTGCAGAGAAAAGCTACAGAGCTCAAGCAATAACCCTGTCTCCCCCCAGCCCCTTGGGTCTGCCCCAGCCTTGGGTGTGCCTACCCTGCTCTGCTTCCTCCTGCCCCTGTCCCTCTGTGCCTGCCTGTGCCAAAATCCTGTGGCTCTGACCTTTGGCTTACAGCTGAAACAGGAAAGGAGCCCTCCTGCTGCAGGTGCCAGCAGGGCTGCAGCTCCCAGAGCCCTGCAGGATGAGGATGCTGCACCCATGGCTGCCAAGAGGTCTCTGGTGGGGACAAATGCGAGCCAGCTCAGCCAGAGGAGCTGCAGGTCTGTCCCTTGAATGAAACACCTCGTGCTGGTGGTGTCAGGGGTGTTGTATGGTCTCAATGCTGGCAGCATCGTACCAAGTAATTTATTGCAATGATGAATCCAATCATTTTCTGTAAATTATTTTGTAAATCACATTGATTATTTATAATTGGGAGATTAAATGCAAAAAAAACCAAACCCCAACCTTGTAATAACCAGGCTGTCTTTTCCAAGTGCAGCAACCTTTTTTCCTGTACGTAGACATACTTTGTGGGGAATCCTTTCTGGTCCATTTGCACCGAGTATTCCTTAATATTGTACATTAATTTTTGCTGGTTTCTGCCTTCCAATGGAAACAGAAGAATATTTCTTCACAAGAGTTTGTATTCATAAAAAAAAAAAAGGAAAAAAAAGAAAAATAAATGCAAAAATATTTTCTAACTTTTCCCAGACAGATGGATTTCTTTCTTCTGGGAGGATTTATTTTAAATCAAGGGGCTAACCTCCATGTTGGTCTGAGCACAAAGCATATGTGTATGGAGAAAAAAGCCCAAACAAGTGTTTGATGCTGTTGCCAGCTGTCACTATTTCCTGGCAAGCCCAATGCTAGCTGGTGTCTATCCTGAAGCCACGTGTGCTGGAATCATAAGCTTGAATGACAGTCCCAATTTTCATTAAAAGAAAAACAAACATGAAGAATAAATATTTGCTTTCATGATTCCGGGGTGCTTAAAGGCTTGAAGTAACCACATTCTAAAAGCCAAGCAAAGGAAGCTAAAATATGTTATTCACATTTCAAACATGTTCATTTTTATGTCCCTCTTGTATTTCAAAGGTAATTTCTGAGCACTTTGGGGTGAGTGATCGTCCTTTGTTTCAAACACAGCCACCCTACTGCTGGCAGCAGGTGGGAGCCAGACTGAGCCTATGAGGCACAGTAAGATGATCAAGTGAAAATCAATTTATCACTGGCTGTAAAGGTGAAGAAATACACTGGCAATTAGAGAAGGCTCTTAATGACCTGCTTTTCTGGCCACGGGAGCCTGTGCTCAGCTGCAGCATGCCCAGGAAGAGAAGAGGAAGAGGGGAGAGAGGTGTAGATGGCTGTAAAGATTAGGTCTCTGGGAAGGAAGAACATGCAGCATTTTCAGCTCTGGTCTGCAGGAGCTGGCCCTCATGTTCTCCCATCTCCCACCTCTGATGAGAACTGAGGTGGGCAGTCTGATCCTAGGTACAAAGCAGCCTGATTTTCCATCCCATTAACTCATCCAGGGGCTTCCCAGTGAGAACTGTCAGCAGGGATGAGAGGCAGGGATGAGATCCAGACTGTTTGAGACAGCATCCAGAGCCTTTCTCACTCTGAGTCAAGGACCTGGGAGAACAGGACAGATCTCAAATAACCTGTCCTCACTGCCTGTGCACCTGTGATGACCCAGAGCCCCAGCACCACTGCTGAGTGCCTGAACAAGGGAACCAAAGGCAGTCACAGGACATGTTATCCCAGCACACACACGACTGAGGGGTTAGTCTGGTCAAGAGAAAGGAAAGGAGTTTGCTCATTCTTTTTAATGTGGAATAAAAAACCCCTGTGACTTCTCTGCTATGATTCATGGTTGATTTTACCTGGGTATATGCCCTAAAATCTCCATAGATTTAATATCAAATCTTTGAAGCAATAAATTCTCCTGGACTCCTTCCCATGAACTGCTCTATCAAGGTTGCCCTTTACCTGGTTAATCTTAAATCAATGCAGTTCCTAAATGAGATTTCTTAAAACTGGATTTGCCTCACTTGGGAAAAAAAAACAAAAACGTGGACTGTCCCAGAAGCAACCTTGTCCTTAATTGGTGTGCTCAATCCCAACCCTCACCTCTTTTGTCACTCCAGCCTGGAATCATCCTGAAACACTGGGCTTGCCATCGTGGGCCGTGTTTTATCCTGCTGGGATAAAATCTGGGATAAATCCCCCTGGAGCCTACAGGCCACATCTCATGTCACAGGAGATGGCTGCTCTGAGGATTGGCCTTTGACACACAGCTTCCCTTACATTGTTTTTGAACACAAGAGCTTTCAGTGCCTGCAGCTCAGCCTAGGGATGATTTCCTGGAGAGCACTATCTCCAGCTGCGGAATCTTTTCATGATGTCCAAGCAAAGATCTGTGAAAGTGGTATTTTTAGGTCCTTTGGCCACTATGAAATGCATTCTTTTCATATTCCTTATATAACTTCCATCTGAAAGAGCCAGCAGGCTTTGGAGCCTTTTCCACAGCTTTCATATCTTAGTGGGAGGGGGGAAAAGAAAAGGCAAACAAGTTTTATGGCCTGCATATCATCTCTGACAAAAGCAACTATTGCTGCTATTACAGTTACAAGTGCACACACAGGCACAGATAGTCATGAATACCAAGAGGCAGCAGGGACAGCTCAGCAACGTGGCACTGCTGAGCCAGGCAATTCCATGTGCCAGGCTGGCCAGCTCCCTCTGGGCTTAATTCAAATATCACCAACCAACTGGGCAGCTCAGGCCACACACTGCACAAGTCCTTTCCACTCAGAGAGGCTGGAGGAGGAATGGTAAGGTGTGGGCATGTCTAAAATCTCTCTTCCCATTCCAAATTGAGGTGTGACCCTGACAATCATAAACACACCTAGCACCTGAAAAATTGCCAGCTAGGCCAATAAAAATGGCAATATATTGTCAGCTTTGTTATATGAGGGTGAGCAGAAGAGCTTGGCACAAACAACTCTGCAGTCATGACCTGCAGTTCAGTGTCCTGTGAGAGAGAAGAGGCTGCTGGGACCAACAGAGTCCTCCCAGTTCAAACCCAGGGGAGGAAGAGCTCTGAGTCTAACCTGGATCTGGGAAAGAAGGTGGTTTGGGAACTGTATTTCCTAGGCTTACTCTGGCTTTGGATCTGCAGTGATGCCAGGCTTGCCTGATCGTGACCAAAATCTTCCAGAGGCCTGAGGGCATCCCTAACCTGGAGTTAAGTCATGGGTTACACAAAGCCCTGGGCTCTGCTGCCAGGCTCCACCCCAGCCCTTCACATGTGGTGGCTCTGCCTGGCTGGAAGCTGCAGTCCCTTGGGACCCCATGGATTCACAAAGACCAGGGACCCCTTGTGAGTTTGGGGGACCCCAGACCAGATGAGGGTTCTGGGGGAGCTGTTGTGATCCCCCAGCTCCTCCTAGAAACTGCTCTGGGTGCAAGAAACAGCACAAGAGCTGCCTGAGGGAATGCCTGGATAGACACCCAACACAGAAAGCATCCCCAGTCAGACAGGAATTCCTCTCTGCTGCTGCCAACCCAGGTGTCAGCGCTGGCTGGAACATGACATGTTCTTCCTTGCTGACCGGGAAAGTCATTACAATAAAATAACTCAAAATGCTCTGCTCCTTTCCAGGACTCTCCAAAACATCACTGTGCCCTAAAAATGCTTTTTAATTAATCCTGCTGATGGGTTACTTGCCATTAACCAGTGACATGGAGCACACTGGCTCATGCATATCGTGAAATCTACTTAGAGCTGATTTGCAGGGACAAGCCACTGAGAAAAAAACTTGAGGCAGAAGCAGCAAAGAGCATCCTTAGTGCCAAACCCAGAATGCCTGACTCAGACCTACAGCACTGCCAGCACAGAGAAAGGATAACCACTGGGATCCTTGCTTCTGAGTGGGTTTTAGCCCTCTCTTAACCATATTCTAAGGTGTGGGATTAGAGTGGCATTTTCTCACCTGGAAGGGCACACAGGAGACCTGCTGTGCTGCACGCCCATTGAGGAGGCAGTGGAGACAGCTCCAAAACTCCAGGCTCTTAATTTTCCATTGAAATCCTCCTATTTCTTGCATGCAGCTCCTCTCTGCACAGTCCACCATGACAGCTGCTTTCCTTCACCCCAAGGATGTGCAAAGATATCACTCAGGGGTTACTCTAAAACCCAGCCCTGCCTCACTCCTTCCCACTGATAGATGGGCTCCTGATGAGCCCCAGGCTGAAAGCCCCAAGAGCTGGAGCACCCAGTCCAACCCAGCAAGGCTTCCCTCATTCTGCCCCTGGAAAGTACCCTCCACCCTTTACCAACTGGTTTCTTGCAGGAGCAAACCTGAGTGTTTCTGCTGCTCTGACAGCTGCAGCCTGTACCATGGAGGGGCCCCATCACAGCCCCTTTCAAGGGTTAATCCTGCCAGGGATCCATCCTGCCTCGGAGACAGCTGCTCTTCTTTCAGTGGGCAAGAGCATCAGAAACAGTGAAAGGAAATGCTCAGTTGGATCAAACTGGGCGTTGGACTAGATGACCTTTAAAGGTTCCTTCCAACCTAAGTTATTCTGTGATTCTATAAAATTAAACTACAGAAATCCTGTAATATTTAAAACATTCAGAGGTCCTGCCAAGCACATTCCTCACCAAGCTTTTGTAAAAACACTGCTCATCTTGAAGCTGGTAAAGCTGAGGAAAGGGGAAGTCTTCCCTCAAAGCCTGGGCTGGGTAAGGCTGTGTGTCTGTGTCCCACCACAAACTGGGCTTTCTGGGGGTCTATCAGCACCTTAGCACAGCTTTATGTGCCTGGGTGTTGCTGCCTGCCTGTGCACAGCTCCTTTGGCAGCAGATTTGTGTGCATTTGCACATTGGTGCCTGTTTCCATAGCTGTGCATGTGGGTCTGGCCTGCCATCTGTGCATGGGCAGGGCATGAGCAGAGCAGGGATGGTCCCCTGCAGCCCAGTGTGTGCTGCTCCCAGCTCTGAGATCCCCTCTCACACCACCACACGCAGGGTGATAGCAGGCATGGCAGCCTGTCCTGGAGGATGCACACTTCCAGGCTTTGAGTGGAATATCTATGGTCATTTAGGGCACATTTTCTCAGTCATTTCACCCTCTGAGCGCAGAGGAATAGCTGTTGGATTGTGTCACAGCCAGGTACTATTTCTGGAGCCTGGTGTGGCCCTGCCTGGGGTGATCAGGGACTGCTGCTCCCCTACAGCCCTCTCCATTCTGCTGCACTGGTGCAGGAGGAGCAGCTCGGGGTTGAGGTGGAAGCCCTAAAACTCAGGCAGACCTTGTCCAGCACTGCAGCATGGGCTGCTCTCTGCTCTGATGCTGAGTTGCCCAAAAGGGTTCTGTAGTTTGTGGGGCCCAGAGGTTCCACCTGGCAACCCAAGGACCAGAGCCCCTCCTGGACTGAACTGCTCACAGATTATCTTTATTACAGGACTGTTACGTTTGCACAGTTTAGTGGTTTAATATCAGTTTAAAGCCTTCTCTGTGAGCAGTGCTGTTTGAAGTCATGCTCTCACTTTTCAGCCTCAGCTTGCCAAGACTGTAAAACGTTTATTGCTAATGGTGGAAAAGCTTCAAGAAGCCAAGGTAACTTTCCCAGGCTGGGTATTAAGACTGGGATCGGATAAGTAAATAAGTGAAGAGTATTACATGGACTTCATTAAATATCAACCAGCACCAACAGCCACTCATTTATAACACAACGGCAGAGCATGGGAGCACCCAGGAGCGGAGCTGAGAAAGGTATGAATCATATGTGATAGGAGAGATGAACATGAGAAGGGCTGGATTCCCCACGGGGCTCCAGGTGTGGTTCCCAAGGTCACAACTCCCCATGAAAACTCCTGCAAAGACTGTAGGTTTGGACCTGATGGAGTGGCAGAGTTGGTGGGGTTTGTTGGGGAGGGTTGTGGGCATGTGGTGCTGCATGTCCTTCTCCCTTCTGATGCAGTGGACAAGAGCAAAACTCTCCTTCCTAGGAGGGAGAATTTAAATTCAGGCTACAGCTATCACATCTTCTGGGACTGTCAGTTCCTGGATGTTTGTTTTTAGTTTTTACTTCCTTATAGACAGGTTCTCCCTTTACTGGTTTCTAGTCACAGGATGCCAACACCAGGAACAGTAAATTACAGAAGCTCTTCCTACAGTCCCTGTGGTGTCCTGTGCCAGTATATTCAAACTCCAACAACTTGGCTTGATGCTTGAACCCCCTCACTTCCATTCACCACTCACTGCTCTCCATGAGTTCAGCATTCCCCGCATAAGAAAAGCTGAGATAAGGCAGTCACTTCATTTGGGGGCCATCTCCAAATTATATTTCACTCCCAGCTCTTCCTCATTGTGCAGTATCCTCACTTCTACTTCCCTTCCTCATTCTCTCTCACCTGCCTAAGGCTCTTGCTCTTATTTTAATTTCATTTTCTATATCACTCAATTGATTGTTACTCATTCTCCCTTATTTCCTGCTCTTCTTGTTCCCCAAAACAGAGCTTCATTCACATGTCACTCCTTTCAAACATCCCTGCTCACTCCTAACACCCTGTTCCAGCAGCCATTAACCAGTCAGGACTGGAACTGTCACCTCCCCGCTAAATTTTCACCCCTTGTTTGAGAGGTGCAAATTCCAAGCAGATTTTGCAACCTTTAGCATAAATTCCTGTTTGCAGCCCCAGTACTTCCCAGCTGTTTGGTGTTTTGAAGCCTTTTCTCAGATCAGCAATTAGGTGGATCAGGTGATCCAGGAAATTCTGTTATCCCTTCAGCTGGGAGGCCACAGATCCATCTCCACAGCACACGTCTGGGACTCCAGGTCCCACCTGGCTGCTTCTGTCACACTTGTGCTGCAGGTCCCCGTGTCCAGGAGCTGTATGAATGGAAATGGGAACAAGGCAAAATCTCTTGTCCTCCTGAGGTCCCTTCCAACCTCATTTATCCCACAGATCTACTGGGAAGGGCATGGAGCAACATCACAAACAAGTGCAGTTTACTGAGATCCGAACTGAACCCAGCTTCAGGCTGCACCAGGCTGCACCCAGGTCTGGGCTTGACCATGGGCACAGGCTGGAATGAGTGCATTCCCCTTCCCTGGAGCAGCTCTCTGCAGGTGGACACCTGTGACACACTCCATTTGTGTCCATGCTGGCATTTCTCTTACCATGCCCAGCGTCACTGAAACATTTTCTGCTTTGGAAGGGTGAACCCTTGGCAGACAAACAGATCAGAGCCGAACCTTGTGTGCTGCAGTGATTCCCACTGCGGGTTCCTGGCATTCCCACTCCTTGTCCCGCTATCTTTGCCTCCCTCTCCTGGCTGAGAACGCGGGTTACAGCCAGAGGGAAGAGCAGAACCCGCCGCGCCCTGGCGACAATCCCCGGCAGGATGCTGAGGCGTTTGCAATCACCCTCTGCGCCCCTTGATCCATGGGGTTAAAGCCGGCATTGCCCCCTCCCCGGCACTCCCCGGAGAACCCTTTGGAATGCAGAAATCCTGGGAGTCACCATCTTTTTTATTACAAATTCCACGCAGACAGGTCAGGCATCACCACCTAACCTCCAGTGGGATAATATAGTTTTCTGTCCTGTCAAGAAAACAAACCAAAGGCAAACTACACCAAAATTCTCCTTTCATTAACATTTAGTCCTTCTGTTGTGGTTTAAATCCAGGATACAGCCGGGACATCTTTCGGGCCCTGCTTCCATCCAGCTGTGCTTGCCTGGACCCTGCTTTGAGGCTGTCCTAGCTCTGATCATTGATTCCACACCAGCTAAAAATAAAATGTATTTTTTTATTTGTTGTTATNTATGTGATTATATATTATACATAAATAGTATGTAATCTATAGATTATATAGGTAAATATATTTTCTGGTTGTTATATATTACATATAAAGCGATATTATATACACACAAAACATACATATATCCATACGTGAGTGTACTTAAAATGCGTATGTATACGTGTATATATATGTATATATACATACATACACACATACATAATAAAAATATATTTAATACATAATATATTCTATAAATATAAAATGTATTTTACACGCATAAAACGTATTTATAAAATGTGTTTTATAAAATATATGTATTATTTATATATATGTGTGTGTACATATATA